>JAPKLY010000078.1:564147-639874 GCA_026898435.1 Prunella vulgaris | reverse complement strand
TATATATATATATTAATAACTGTACATATATAAAATAATTTCTTCTTACCGGCGCTGAGGCAACGGACGGCCGGCGGGCGATTTTGGGGGAGGGAGAAAATTTTGGAGAAGTGGCGCGCGAGGAAGAAAATGAAATTGGGGGAGAATTGACCTAGGTATAAAACCACTTACAGTGCGGTTCTTGACCGCTCTCACTTAACCACTTGCAGTGCGGTTCTTGACCGCTCTCACTTAGAGAGCGGTTATTAAACGTCATACCTTATAGAGCGGTGGAAAATCGCTTTAATTGAAGCGATTCCGAATCCTTTTTTCTTTTTCTTTTTTTAAATTCTTAATAAACCGCTCTACAAGTGTTTTTTTTTTTTTTCTTGTCAAAACCGCTCTCTAAGTGCCCACTTGGAGAGCTGTTTTGACAAGGGCTCTCCAAGTAGAGCTCTGCAAGCCTCAATGTGTAGTAGTGTGGGATATTTCTTCGAAAAAATAAAAAAGAGTCAAAATTATACCATAGTTAATTAACATCATATCTTGTGGTCTAAGTATATAATTAACTATCGCGGGCTGATTCTGTTTCTCTACTACTAGACGTCGGAGAGAGATTTGACTGTGTTTAAAGTTAAATTAAATTTTGGATGTATGGAGTGCACCCAAGTTGTTCTTCGCATATTGTTAAATATAGTATGAGATATTACTTAATTGTTTTCCGGGTATTGCTAAATTGTTCTTCAGACATTTAACTTATTCGTTCATAATAACTTATTAATGTTTAGGATATTGTTGAATATAATGTGGAGTATTACTAAATTAATTTTTTGATATTACGAAATTATTTTTCAGGTATTATAAATTGTTCTTTAAATATTGTTCATTCAAATTGGTTTTCCATGCCATGAAGCTAAGTGAAAGTGTTACGGCAACAACTCCATTAATCATTCAAATTAACCAAACGACAGTAACACAATGGGATGCAAAATACACGAACATTGACAACATAATAAGTAAATTCACTTCAATTTTTGGGGAGCCATTAAGGTTGTCGTTTCTGCACAACCAAAGAGACTTTCGCAATGGTGTTCCATTTAAAGCATCTGAACAGATCTCGATCTGGTTTTTCTAAGCGTGGCAACAATTCCGTTCTCTTCCGCTAGCTAGAGATGAACTATAGGTAACAACCGTAGGCATTTCTCGGTGAGATTGCAACGAAAATGTATAAATTAAACAGTTTCAATAAGCATTTTTTTATCGGAATCGTGAATGGGTAGAGTATAAATATGTAATCGCAGATGCATAATATATATTGAGAATTAAATTGAAATTATTCATCATTTTCAAGTGCATATATATACCTACATCCAAAATTAAATATCACTTTATATTATTTTTATAAATATCTTTTTAATTAAAATATTTTTATAAAATTACAAATTTTTTATCTATGTAATCTTTTTTACTATTTATTAACACGGGTACGTATATACACATAAAATATTATTAATAAAATAGTAAAATAATAATTTTTGTAATCTTTTTCACTATTTATCAATACGAATATGTATGTGCATTGACCTTTTAAAATTATAATATTTTCTATAAAATTATAAAATAATTATTTATATTTAATCTTTTTTACTATTTATTAACATGAGTGCGTGTATAAGCACGCGTATATTGATTGTTTTAATTAAAATATTTTCATTAAAATTATAAAATAATTAACTTTGTAATCATTTACACTATTTATTAAAACGAGCACATATACACACATATATATAGATATAATGTTTTAATTAACATACTTTTAATAAAATCTAAAATACTTTCCGAATTAACATTAATATTTTCTAAAAACTTTGAGAGAATTTTGTTTAATTTTTTCATATTATTTTATAACATATTTTTCAAGAAAATCTAAAATTCTTTCTAAATTAAAATTAATATTTTCTAAAACTTTTTGTAGAATTTTTTTTAATTTTATCATACTCCATTTTCAAATTTCTAATTCATTCATTCTCAATTTAATTAATTTAATTTTAAGCGGTTACACACATTCTATAATAAAAAATAATCAACAATTTATCAACTCTCAACTCTAACATCCACATCAACTATTCATAAAAGAATGTTGCAAAAACTGTGGGGGTGCTTTTGATAAGACATGTTTACTCCCCCACACACTTCTAAATCTACCCCAGTACTAAAAGTTTCATTTTATTTATAATTATGCCATTAGTGTAGGGCGGTGTGGGGGTGGTGTGAGGGGTAACCCCATTGACATGTCGCAGGTATAATAAATAATTCACGTAACCTTTCAGCAATTCATTCTCTACTTTTCATTCTCTCTCCTCTAACCTCTATATTCTGAAATGGCTCCTCCGACTATGAAAAAGTCGACATTCTTGGACAATCTAGCCGTCGATCCAGTCGCCTCATTTTTTACTCTGGTTGCTACCGTCGATCTAGCTGTCGATCCAACAATTATCTATTAGTATTACCAACTATCGACGACGGTCGTTAATTGGTCAATAACATGATTAGAGACCGTCTCGTGGCAGTCACTAACTATAATATACATTTAGCGATTAGAGGCGGTCCTAAATCGATCGTTAACTTTTTTATTTTGATTAATAATCAAAATTGATCACTAATGTCAATAATTAACGACTGATGATGAGACTGTTGCTAATTTCAAATGCTAATTAAAACACGTATTTTTTTATGGTGAATCCAACGAAAAGTTAAGAATAATTATATATTACTTTATATATGGAGATGGGCAATAGAGATGTGGTGGCTCTCTTCTTTGTTTTCAAAGTTAAAACAATGGATCTCTCTCTTGCTTGGTCAATTACACATTTCATAATAATTGTATGTTGTTCACTAATAATATTCAAAAATAATAATTTATAATATAGATAGAATAATTTATAAATTAATATTTAAATAAATGATTACTAGCAATATCCAAGAACATATTATAATATCCAAAAAATAATTTATAAATGAATAATTAATAAATAAATAACATACAAAGAAAATTTGAATAATATCCATTCCATATTCAACAATATCTCAAGCACAATTCATCAATACTCCAAGAACAACTCACTAATACACTCAAGAATAAATTTAAAAAATACCCCCAAAAATAAATTTGTAATATCTTAAAGATAAATTAATTATATCACAAGAACAACTCACTGATACCTAGAACAAATCTAAATAATATCTAAAACAACTCACTAATACTTTAATTATTAATATTTAAAAATAATTTAGCAATACCAAAAAAAAATATTATAGTAATACTCATAAAGAACAACTTAATAATTGAACTTAAAATTTAAATATATATCATGTGTGCACTTAAATTTTTATGATAAAATTTATCGTAATCATTAATTTTATGGTATAGTTTTGAAATTATTGTGTGATATTGTTTTTATTTGTTGGACAAAATCACAGTCGTTTAATCTTCTTTTCCTTTTTCTCGAGAAATTTTCTTTTTTTTCTTGGAAATTGGCCAACATTTTATCCACGTTTTCCATTACAGCGGTGACACGTGGACGACATGCAATGCAAGAAGAGGCCGTCATTTTCATTGGTAACGATTAAATTTTTGATTGATAATATTTTTTATTAAAAAAATATTTGAGCAGCTTTTGGGTGAGAGAGGATCATAAAATAATTTTCAATAAGCTTATAAAAAATAGAGATAATTCTATAAAATTGCATCACCTTTTACTCAACTTTTAATTTAATCCTAAACTTTATTATTATTATAAAAAATACTAATTTTTTAAAGGATTTCAATTTGATACACATTTTTTATTTTCGGTCCGCAATTAATGATGTGTCTCGCTGGAGCACGTGAAAGATTGTTATGCTGCCTTACACGTAATAAATTATCTTTTTACTTTTTACTCCCTCTGTCCACCAAACTATTTCCCATTTTCCTTTTTTGTTTGTCCACAAAACTTTTTCTTGTTTCCTTATTTGGAAACAACCCACATTCACAATAAAATTTTGGGCCCCACAATACTCATATTTTCCCTTACTTTATCTATCATTTCAATATAATACTACTTTTCATCAAATTCCGTGCCCACAAAGAAATGGGAAAAAGTTTCATGGACGGAGGGAGTATTTTTTAATTTTCACGTCATATATCATATACACAAAAAATAACAAAACTTATATTAAAAATCATGTTTGAATGTTGTTTTAAGTCTACCTAGAATCCGATGTAAAAATATTTTTTCATTGTATTTCTCATTCAAAAAACATTTTGTAATATAAATTTTTGTTTTTTTTTTTTGTATATATTAGATATGATGTGAAAACTAAAAAATAAAATATAAAAAGATAATTTAATACGTGCGTACGCCAACGTGACAACCTTTCACGCGTTCCAGCGAGTTACATCAGTTGTCGGTCGAAAATAAAAAAATATGTATCGAATTGAAATCATTTAAAAGGTTGAGATTTTTTATAATAATCGTAAAGCTCATAATTAAATTGAAAGTTGAGTAAAAGGTGGTGCATTTTTATAGAATTAACCCTAACAAATAAGTCTAAAAACATTTTGAATAACAAAAATAAATTCATAGAATAAGTTCATCATAAGGTTTATCATAAAAATAATATATGCAATACTTTATCAAAATATTATGTGAGACCATTATATTATATAAAATTGATAAAAAAATAATGCTAAATTTTGGTATAAAGTGAGGATAATTTGAAATTTTAACGTGGGTGTCCTCAACTTTAGATGAGTATACCCAATAAATGTGTGCACATCAAACACATGTGGTACTGATACGAATGAGGCCCAGGCCCAAACCCAATAAAAAGCGACGGGCCAAATTGAAGAAAACAGGACAAGCCCAAGCCCAGGCCTAATACAGCGGGCGAGTGAGATGGGCCGCGATTAAGGATTTAGCTAGGCCCATATCTTCAGATTACGATTTAAGGCCAATATATTCTCTCGCGATATCAGGCCAATAATTTTCATATCTTTAGATTCATATTTAAATATCATATCGTATCTTCCAGATTTATGATAGATTAGTTCTTATATTGTCGCAAAGGGTTAAGATTAGAATATTTTATTTAGTAGTATAAGAATCGTGAGATGTAAAGGTAGCGGGGCATTGAAAAATAAATTAATTCTTATTAGCAATTATTTGCGATCTTCGTTGGCTTGCTGGCCCGAGTCAGAGCCGCGAATTAATATTGTGATTCGAACGCTTGCTGGCCTGAGCCAGGGCTTCGATTTTATTGTGTAAATTTTGTAATTCTCATCATTGGTGCTTTCATTGAGAGGGGAGAACAACTGAGAATCACAATTATGGCCAGATCACATCGGGATCGTATCATGCTATTGGAGACGTGAGTGGACTCGATTGAGAATGATTTCCTGAGCATGGAGAACAAGATCGATGATTTGGTGCGTGTTATGGAGAAATTGGGTCAACAAATGGAACTCGTGAAGAATAGTTCACAAAAGAAGCAGAGGACAAAGCATCGTGATTCCCCGGAGTATTTCCCGTCTCGATCCCCACTATTGGCTGCCATGATGGCCGCCACCACCATTCCCACCCCTCAACCGGATCCAATTCCGATCACAATCCATACATCTACCATCCCTGTTACGTCTGCAATAACCAAATCAACCATAGTTTCTGGTGACTGCCCCCCCCAAAAAAAAAACCATCATCACCTAATTACAATGAACTACAGTCACAACACACAATCACAATCCCAGATCTCGTTTCATACACAATTTCAGATTCGGTTACTATCAACACACTCTCAATATCGGCACATCACAGTTCCACCAAAATCACAGCTCCAGCAGGAAACCGCCATTCCCATCGCACTCACAGGGACAGAACCTCCCCATCGAACAACCGCCGGCAGAACCTCTCTTCTAGCCGATTCTCGCCTTCGCAAGATCTGAAGCGCACCGTTGCTCAAGCGACCTATCTCTACGCCATGGAAGCGCCGCCGTCTGCAACCACCGGAGCGTCGCATCTCACCGTCAAACTAATAACCGGAATCTCTATTTCTGTCGCACGACCGATCGACGCACAACCGGAATTCACCAAGAACCGCCTCCGCGAAATTTCACCGATGGAATCTTCAGTTTCTCATGCTACCGCACACCTCATGCCCGAGATTCCCGCTGAGGATGGTTCTTGCTGCGTGGAAATGTTCCACCACGGCACTGTTGCCCTACCGTCAGAAATTGGGCCTAATACCCTAAATTCCCAATATTTAATTATTGTTGGGCCTTTTTCATGGGAAATTAATTTTGGGCCCAATATAAAAAATAAGGCTTTTAATTTTTCTCGAAAAATTTTATTTGCTTATCGCCTCAGGACCTTAAGCAAAGTACGCACGGCAGATTTTTTCGAGATTCTTCCAAATTCGAGGATGAATTTTTTGAAGGAGATGGGAATGATACGAATGAGGCTCAGGTCCAAACCCAATAGAAAGCGACGGGCCAAATTGAAGAAAACAGGACAAGCCCAAGCCCAGGCCCAATACAGCGGGCAAGTGAGATGGGCCGCGATTAAGGATTTAGGCCCATATCTTCAGATTACGATTTAAGGCCTATATATTCTCTCGCGATATCAGGCCAATAATTTTCATATCTTTAGATTCATATTTAAATATCATATCGTATCTTCCAGATTTATGATAGATTAGTTCATATATTGTCGCAAAGGGTTAAGATTAGAATCTTTTATTTAGTAATATAAGAATTGTGAGATGTAAAGGTAGCGGGGCATTGAAAAATAAATTAATTCTTATTAGCAATTATTTGCGATCTTCGTTGGCTTGCTGGCCCGAGTCAGAGCCGCGAATTAATATTGTGATTCTCATCAGGTACATATAACCTGATCCAATTTGCATAAGATTATTTTACTCAAGCCCAAAAAAAAAATGCATAGCTAAATTTTCATTAGCCCATTTTACAAAGACCCAAATATGCATCATCAAACTTTTTACAACCACCAATGCAAAGCCAAAAAAAAAATAGAGGAAAACCATGCATGCCCAAAAAAATTGGGCTTAACATAATTTTTTTTTTATAGAAAAATGGGCTTGTACTGTATTCTACCCATTATACACATTCTATATCATACAAATTCTTTTTTGGATAGGTGGACAGGACCAAAATAAATGCACTCACATGTGTTGTTTAGGCCATAGTTATAGACCAACAAATATTTTTTTCCTAAGTTTTTTTTTTTTTTTTGTATACCCTAATATGTAATGTGATAAAATAATTGAAAATAAATTTTAATTGCAAACTGCGGACACTATATACATGTCATATACTAAGAAAATGAAATAGAGATTATGATCTTTTTCGATTGTAGACAACAAATCATTTCTTAGTGTTTATAAGAAATTCAAATATTTTTTGTTAATGTATACTAATTTTTTTCCCTTTTTTTTCTTTATATGTAACGGGCCTAAATAAAGGGTCCTAAAAACTGGACTTTCCATATGGACTGTGAAAAAGAACGCACATTCCAAAGGTACACAATCCTTAAAAATGTTCAGCATTTTTTTGAAACTTTTATAAATTTTCGGAAAAAAAAAATTCTGAACATATTTTTAATTTTACATTATGTCTGAAAAAAAATAAAAAAATGCCAAATTAAAAATAATATATCCATCCGAATAATATACTACCTCCGTCCCAAAACTACTTTCACACTTTCCTTATTTGGACGTCCCAACTCTTCTTTCACACACCTAAAAAGGTAATATTTCTCTCTCACAAAAGTCAACAAAATACACTTTTTCTTATTTTATTATTTAACTTTACACTCACATATTTATTTTTCCTTGGTTCACGTGTACGGGACTAATATGAAAGTAGTTCCGGGACGGAGGGAGTATTTCTTTGAATAAATGCATATACATGTGTCGTATGCCTTAGTTTTCAGTGTATTAGGTGCTATCATATAATTTAAGTGTAATTTTTAATAGTTATATCAATTATTACTGAAAAGTCATATATGTTATTATTAAAATATATTTTAAAAAATAACTTTTTAATAATAACAGATTTAATTATTCAGTAATAATAAATACACAAAAAACTTACTCATATTTAAAAATGCACTTGAAATTTGGTGCACAGGAAATTTAATCATGCTGTATAGGCTATGCATGTAGACGAACACATATTTTTTCCGTACATATTCTTTTGTGCTATCGAATATGCAAGGCAATAAAATTAATTTAAAATTTTGATTGCCACCCAAGAAAGTATTCCAATTTGGATTTGTGCAAATGTGCTTTGAAAATTGGGTCCATATACATGCCATATATTTAGGAAATGAAAAAAAAAATTTGTGGTCTTTTCGTATCGTACAAAAAAAATTATTGGTAAAATATTATATAAATCATTTTTATGATATAAATTATTTTAGAGTAGGTTTCCCGTGCAATATATGTCAAAAAAGGAAAAGTTTGAAAATTCGCGTGTCAATAGGGTCAAAGTAACAAAATTCACGGATCTTAAACGGGTCGGGTCGGATTTGGGTAATTTTCAAATTTTAGGATTTTCGCTATACTGTATGAGTAAATTTATGCTACTATAAGGTCAAATGTGTACTACTATAAGAACAAATGTTTTTTTTTTTTTACATATATTCATTTGTTTTTGTAGAAAACAAACATGTTAATACAATGTAAGATCAATATGTGTATTATTATAAGAAAAAATATTCGTGTTTCATAAATATTTATTGATTTTTATAGAAATTATTATTTTTTAAGATGTAGTAGCACACATTTTGTCTTACAGTAGCACACATATATTCATGTGGTATACATTCTGGAATTTTGATAAAATTAATTTTTTAAGATGTAGTAGCACACATTTTGTCTTACAGTAGCACACATATGTTTATGTGGTATACATTCTGAAATTTCGATAAAATTAATTTTTTAAGATGTAGTAGCACACATTTTGTCTTACAGTAGCACACATATGTTCATGTGGTATACATTCTGGGAGTGGCGAGATAGTAACACATGTAAGGTATTATTACATTAGCAGCATATTATCAACATAAAAATAATAATAAAATGAAAAATAAATTAAGAAACACAAATTTGTTCTTGTAAAAATACATATTATTCTTATAGTTACTTTAAAAGTACAAAAAAAATAACTTTTAAAGATGTAGTAGCACACATTTTATCTTACAGTAGGGAATAACTTTTAAAGATGTGGCGGGAATTTTCCTTAAAAATTTTATTGAATCCGCGAATTTTCATTTAGGAATATTGCACGGGTCGGGTTTTGTGCAATATTGCATACGAGTTTTTGTGATTATTTTATAATATAAAATTTATATTTATAAATTTATTTTTTTATCTTATTAAAAAATAATTTATAATATAAACCACTTTCGTACAATACATACTTAAAATTACTCTTTCATGTTTAAAAACAATTCTTTGTCATGTACACTAATTTTTTAAAGAACTCAAAAGGAAGTCTGGCGAAAAAAAAATTACTATTGTGTTAGTCCATGAGATCATTGCCTTTCCTCAGATTGCTTTGTTATTCTAGATGGAAAATTATGCATCTCAAATTTAAAGGCAAATTTATTATTATAAGGATGTTTCGAAAATGGTTTATCAAAATAGAGTAAAAGTGTTGGTGTTTATCAAAATAAAAGCAGTCGGATTCTGTATTCCCGATTAACAACGTGGCTTCCAATCGTTGTCCCAAAGCTGACATCAATCTGCAGAAGAGAGGAAGTCCTAGTCTACAGAAGTAGCAGGAGGTGATATAATAGGCCAACAGGGCTAGAGAGAGAAAGCAATCCAAATATCTACATTATGCGGTTTTTTTTTATAATTACAGTGTTTTCCGTTTTTGTTTATGAAAATACAGTAAAATTTAGATTCGTTTTCTTTTTAAGTGAAATCGTGAGATGAGATCACGATTTAAGCTAAAAAGTGATTTCAATTCACGATTTCCAAACGGTTGACCAAGCTCCGTTAATGACATGTGAGATGAATTGTTGAACAGTAGAAACGTGAATGATAATCACGTTTTACCAGGTTGACTGCAGCGCCATTAATGTCTTGTGAAGAGGATGATTCGGACTCACCCATGCAATTGGGTTTTTCATTATTGCACCTTTGTGAGTTAGGAGAGAGAACCCATCTGAGTCCATTGAAGAAATGAGGAAAAAATTCAGGAATGGAAGAAGAAAAGAAGCTTGAAATTTAATTAATATATCTTTTAAAATTTAAATATATAAATTATAAATAGATAAATAAATATATATCTAAATAATATAAAATTATTAAAAAAATATATGATATAGGTGCAAAGGGTTGAACTTTGTACTTGGAACAAGAAGAGAAAAATTTCCATCTAAGCTATATGAATATTATATCAATAATTTCAAAACTTTACCAAAAAAAAAAAAAGAATTGGGTTCAATTTAGTCAAAAAATTTGTTATTTTATATGTATTGATTTAAATATATATAACTAATTAAATAATTCATGTGATACAATTACATATATATTAATTGTGATACAATTACATTTATATTATTTCATATAAGTTATACATTATAAAATATAAGAAAACTCATAATCTCATATTACCTTGAAAATTTATCCAATCCTACCCCACTCAAACCGGAAAAAAAAAAAATCATAAGCTTCTTCAACTACCCCTAGTCCCCCACTCACCCACTCCTACTGCAACCACTCTTTGAAGAATTTGTCAAGAAGCAATGAGTATCTTCTTAGCAATTTAGAATGCATTAAAGATTGAATTTTTACTAAAAAAAAAAATGAAGAACAGCGGTATTGACGTTCTCAAGCTTCTTTTTTCTTCCATTCCTGAATTTTTTCCTCATTTTTTCAATGGACTCAGATGGATTCTCTCTCCTAACTCTTAAAGGTGCAGTAATGAAAAACCCAATTGCATGGGTGAGTCCGAATCATCATCTTCACAAGACATTAATGGCGCTAAAGTCAACCTGGTAAAACGTGATTATCAATCACGTTTCTACTGTTTAACATTTCATCTCACATGTCACTAACGGAGCTTGGTCAACCGTTTGAAAAACGTTAACTGAAATCACGTTTTAGCATGAATCGTGATCTCATCTCACGATTTCACTTAAAAAGGAAACCAATCTAAAATTTACTGTATTTTCGTAAACAAAAACGGAAAACACTATAATTATAAAAAAAAAACCACATTATGCATTGCTAATTTATTTTATTATAGTGACTTCAATTAAATCATATTGCAAAAGTGAGACAAGGGTTGGTACGTTGCAATTTAATAATAATTACTTTATTAATAAAATTATGATTTATGTTTAGTTCATATGTATTAAATTTGATGTTATATTTAAATATTTTGAAATATAAATATTTTTTTGTTTAAGGTTAAATCAAGTTTCATGCATGTAATTTTAAAATTATATTTTTAAAATAAAATAAAAATTAACAATTAAAATTGCTTTAGTCTTGTACCCATCAGGTGCACCGAATAACTCAAGTGTATTTATAAAAATATTACACCATTTATTATTGAAAAATCACACTTATTATTAATGAAAAGTGCATTTTTAAAAATACATTTTTAAGTAATAACATGTGTAACTTTTTAGTATTATTTTGTGTAATTTTTAAAAAATGAACTTGAGTTGCACGGTGCACTTAGTGCACAAGAATTTACTCATTAAAATTAATAAATTAGTTCATTATTTCATATTGAAAATGTTTGTAATTTTTCGTGTCATATTGTGACAGATGTTTATATCTAATTAATACGACAGGTATATTAGTTTAATTTTATTTATTTTGGTCTTAATTTTCTCTACTCGACCTTTTGACCCACTGTATGCACTAGTGCCCGGAAAAACTGATGCTGACTAAAAATATGGATGCTCAAATATTGTTTGTGCATACATTCAATTGGCATATGGTCCAAGAGATTGATTCAATAATTTAATAAATGTATTGATTTGCACGATATATCTATCATATATTTAGTAAATTTAAGTCAATAATGAATAAATAAAAATTAATTTTATGTTGGTAAATTACTTAACATTTCTAGGATAAGGTGTGTGTGTGTATTAGGTCCAAATTGAGATGCATAATAATTTCTTTTTTGTCGCCTTGATTTGAAAATATGTCATACATTACACTTATATATCATAAATAAATAAATTTTTGTCGTAGTGTTAGATATAGACATCCATCACAATACGACACGAAAAATCACAAACGTTTTCAATATGAAATAATAAACTAATTTATTAATTTTATTGAGTATGTTTCTTGTGCACTAAGTGCATCGTGCAACTAAGCTCAATTTTAAAAAGTTACACAAAATAGTACTGATCAGTGATCAGTACACATGTTATTACTAAAAGTGTATTTTTAAAAATATATTTTTCAGTAATAATAAATGTGACTTTTCAATAATAAATAGTACTCCCTCTGTCCCAGGGGTGTTTTTACCTCTGGGATGGCACAACTTTTAAGAAAAGTAGAGTATTGTGTAAAGTTATATTATTAAAATAATAAGATTAGTTGGATTGTGAGGATAAAGTTAAAGTAATAATTTCCATTTATAGGGTGTGAAAACAATTGTGGGACGGACGAAAAAGGAAAGTGTGAAAACAATTATGAGACGGAGGGAGTGTAATTTTAAAAAATATATTTGAATTGCACGGTACACCTGATGTATGACAATTTTAATTGCTAAATTTTATTTTATTTTAAAAATATAATTTTAAATTTACAGGCATGACACTTGATTTACCTTAAAAAAAATTATATTTCAAAATATTAAAATAAAACATCAAATTAAATATATATGATCATATTATTAAAAAAATATTATTACATTGCACGCACCACCGGAATAAAATAAATTAGAAATGCATGTAAACTATTCAAACTTGATATGTTTTGCTTTCTCTCTCTAGCCCTATTAGCCTATTTTAGCACCCCTTCACTCATCAGTAGATTAGAACTCTCTCTCTTATGCATACACTGCAAATGTTATACTCTCTCTGTCACATAGGAACTTGCAAGTTTTCCTTTTTGAGACGTCCCAGAGAAACTTGCAGACCCAAAAAAGGAAACCCTTTTATAAACTTCACCCTCACAATATCTACATATTTACACAAAATGCGATTACTTTTTCACTTTTTGGGCCCACATTACACTCAATCCAATTAACTTTTTCACTTTTACATAAAATTTTACCAAATTAACCCTCAAAACACTATTTTTTTTTACTTTATTCTACTTTTTTCTTATTTTGTGTGCCCTCCACCCCTTGCAAGTTGCTCCGAAACGGAGGGAGTAATTGATATCAACCGCGTCATCAGTCGGGAATACATAATTCGACTGGTTCTATTTTCATAATTCTCCACACTTTTCCTCTATTTTGACAAATTATTTTCAAAACGTCCCTATAATAATAAATTTGCCCAAATTTAAATCATTTAAAATATCAAATTTTATGTATGTCAAAAAATAAAAATCTACTAAAAAAAAAAAAGCTAAGTGAAGAAAGAAGTCTGTAAATTCAAAAATAAAAATGAGTATGAGTAAACGGAAAAAAAGAAAGAAATTAAAAACAAAGACAAAAGGCTGTCAATATTTGCTCTTTGCAGAAACCTGTAGTACATAGTGACGGTGGGGAAATGTGGAGACCCCCACAAATGTATGAACTGAAAATGAAAAGAAAAAAATCAGTGTGTTAAATTGTAAATATAGTTTTATATATGTATGTAAATGCAACGTTCCCATATTTTATTGTTGAGATATTTATTTATTTGATAGGATTTATTATGATGTTTAATATATTTAATTGATTGGTTAGGATTTTATTTAGCATTATAAATATAAGTGATAGAATTATTGTAAATGAGAGTTGAAATTATTAGTGAAATTGATAGGGTGTAGTTCCCTTTTTTTCCCCTTTTTTATTAATTGTTATTTCAGTATTCATACGTTAATCAACGGATTAATAATAATAACGCGAAGATCGTATTATCTGATGTTCAGAGGTTGAATCAACATATTAAATATGAATGTATTGTCTTCTCGCTACGTCAAGTTCGATACAATTTTATTGATTTTTCGGTACAATTAATTCAATAATATCTAATCAGTTTTTAATAATTGTTACCCTCTCTGTCCACCAAATTATTTTTCATTTTTCTTTTTAATCTGTGCACAATTTTTTTTCCATTTTCTTAACTAGAAACAACTCATATTCACAATAAAAGTTTGGGCCCACAATACTTTCATTTAGGTTGCAATTGGTAGCCAACTAAAAATTAGTATGGAGAGGTGAGATAATTAATATGTGTATTAATTTAGTATGAAAACATGATATAAATATTATATTATGAGTGATTGGTAGGTTGTATTAAAATATGTAATATATTAATATATTGATTGGTAGAATATAATAATTCATAGGATAAAATGTTAAAATACGATTTTACCCTTCTTTAAGAAAAATAAATTCTCTGCAAACACCATCATCTTCATCAAGTTCCTAACATCAAAGTTCACCATAACCAGATTCAAGAATTCAGTAATTCATCTTAACAACGAAGAAAAGTAAAATTGGCACAATGAGGTTATAGAAGAATAGAAAAAAAAATTGAAAATTCAAATTTTAACCCAAAATTACTCTTCATCTTCTCCATCGTTCATCATCACCAGAACCGCCATCATCATCTCCAACGTTCATCATCATCAACAGTGCACTAGAACACCCGGCAAGAAAATCCTAACCCCAATCTGGCAACAAAATCTTAATCCAAATCCAACAATAAAGCCCTAATTCAGTCGCAATTTTGTCGCCCCAAAACAAAATCCAGCAACAAAGCCCTAATCTTCTTCAGAGATGGACAACGGTGGCGCGACTATTGTCTTCTTCATACAGTTGTTGCCCTAATTGACTCGCGATTGTTGGAAACATGGGTTTCAAACGATGGCCTTCTTCAGAGGATGGACGGCGGTGGCGCGACTATTGACGGCGTGGCGATTTAGCCATGAATTCCGACGGTGGCGCGACTATTGACGGCGGTGGCCTTCTTCAATGGACGGCGTGGCGATTTAGCCATGGATTCCGGCGGTTCTGCTTCAGGTATTGCCAACATTTTGAGGGACTTTGATTCTGAGCGAAAATGCCGTCCGGCGGCGGCTGAGAAGTGGCAGCAATTTCTGGTTAGTGGAAGGTAAAGAGTGATTGTCGTGGGAGGAAAGAAAGTCAGTTTGGTCAATGTTCAACCCTTAATAAAATAGTAAGGGCAAAACAATGGAATAACTAATGTGAAAGAAAACAGTGTTTTTTATTATTTTAGTATTGGGTCATTGTAACCCGTCGTATTAAATCGGCTCGACCCAAATTTAATATAAGCTACCAAGTAGTTGTACAATAATATTGAAAGGCAGTAATATGGCCTTTTAAGGCCTATCAAGTGCAGCTTTATTTTTTTACTTTATCTATCATTTTAATGTAATACTATTTTTTATTAAATAATTTCAGTGGTTATTTTTTATCAAATTTTTTTTTCGGTTGAATTTCAGTACAAATTCAATAATCTCAAATTCCACAAATAGTGGTAGACAACGTGATTCTTTACTTATTTTTATTTTCTCCCGATTTAATTGTATGATTAATTTGAATTTAATTTAATCTTTTATTTCGTAATTTATGCATTATTAACTGACAATGTGTCAATAGTCTCAAGTTTGACATGTGTCAATAGTCTCCTCTAAAGTTTCCTGTCCTTTTACAAATAGATTTAAGTTTATATAAAATAATTTATAATAAATTTATTAAAAAAAAATTAAAATATTAAATATTTAATTAAAAATATCAAAAATATTAAAAATTGTGGTTTATAGTATTATATTTTTATTATTATTTATTTTTTAATTTAAAGTTTTACTACTTTTAATATACTTAATCAAACATTAATTCTTTAAAACAATTTTATAATAAATTTATTATAAATAATTTCAATATAAAAATTATTTTTAAATTTATATAATAGGAAACTAATAACAAGTCGCCCCAACTTCTCTCACCTCTTTCTCTCTCTCCAACTCATTCCCAATCTTCCCCAAGCAACTTCTCTCTCCTCTTTCTCTCTCTCTCTCTCTTCGTCATCTTTTCTTTCCTCTCCAATATAAGGAAACATCTCTGATAGAGCAACTCAAAAGGGGGGAAAAGGATGAAGAGAATGAGCGCCTCTGAGGGGAGAGAGAAGAAGAGTTCTGCATCAATCTTCCCCACGGAGGATGAACTAATGGTCGCTCAAATTCTGCTCGATCTCAGGCCTAAACTCTCCTTTACTGAATATTTGGCCGATTTCAATTGGAAGCGCAAGAGGAGGAGATCTTGCTTGGACGCAATTCCGCCCCCGATTCAGAGGCCTGAAATCGAAATCAGAGACACGGCGGTCAGTTTCAGACCTCAGCCGGCCGCGGCGGAGAAGGGCGGCCGCATCACCACCAGTCCCGACTCGCCTCTCCTTTTCGCTCTCACCGATAAATCTGATGAAAAATCCAATGACTCGTCAAAGAAGAAAAAGGTACGTATACATTCTTCTTACTCTGTTCACTTCAATTCCAAAAATTACAGTTTCCAAATTCAATTTTTTCTTTAATGAAATTATTTCCTTACGAGTTTCAGATAATGGATTCTTATTGAAATTTCACAATTGGTTCCGCAAATTTCGAATAAATTGCTTGAATTTAAAATCTTGATAATTGATTTGCAGTCGAAGAAGAATTACTCGGATACAATACAAAAATTAACCCAGCAAAAAGGATTTCTCCGAAGCGTGAGTTCACAAATTCACTCTCTGTTACCAGAATTACACGATTTTCTCTCACATTATCTTGTCATCTTTCTCTCTCTATAAAACTCATCATTTAAATTTCTTCTTATCTCAGGAGATAGCGAATGTGAAGAAGTACTATTCAAAGCTCATGGCCTATAATTCAGAATTGAAGACAATCCAACAACAGGTATACACAATATATTTGACTTAAGTCGCACTAGTTAATATTCTCTTCAATTCTTTAGTACTAGTATCAATTTTTAGTAAGTTTTAGTTTTTTTGCACAAGTTTATTAAAATATATATATTTTTCTCAATAATACATTTTTAAAAAGTTTGATATGTCACAAATTAAAGGATATTTATATATTAATTCTAAAAATAATAATTATATTTATAAATTAATATAAAATATATTGCAGAGACATATATTTCATCCGTTTCACTTTTAAGTTGTAAAAGAGCATTAATCAGTTTAATTAAACAAAATTAAAGGAATATATTTTCGTGTGTAGTTATTAATGAAGTAAAATATAATTTCAGAGATATAAACAAGGAGTAAATAGTGACATTAGGAAACAAAATACGGGAATAATTTTTATTTTTATTTTCACAAAAGTATAAGATTGCTTTTTAAACCATTTTATACTTTTTTTTTCTACATTAAATTATGGTATTTGTCAATTTCTTTACTACTATTTAATATTTACACAGGTAATCGGAGGGATGCATGCTGGAAATGGGTCAACTCATCATCAGCCGTTGATTGCAGATCCAACAGTGCAGGAAATTGAGTTTCCAATCGCGGAGTCAAACCGTGTGGGCCCATTTGGATTCGATCTGAATGTTCCAGCTGAAGAGACTTTGGGTTATGAAGTGGGAGATGGACTAGAACCGTTGGATGCGATGGCTGATAAACGGTCCAGATGTGCTGAAGCAAGAAGGATTAGGAAAGAAATAATGAAGACGAAATCCATTAAGAATGGAGTTTGAAGATACGTAAGATTATTATCGACTACTTAGTACTTAGTAATGGGGAAACAAATATGGTATTAACAAGATTTTTTTCCTTTTATTCCCCGGGAAATTGATTTACATATCTTAATTGTAAATTAGGTGGCCATTGATTAGATTTTTTTGGCTTATTGAGGATTTTAGTTTTTAAGATGATATATTGGCTCTTATTGATTTGTCAATAATATCAATTCAAAAGATGTTATAGCAGTTTTCACGAATATCAAAGAGTACCTAGATCAGCATAAAGCTTCCAAGCATAAATCGAATTGAGAATTTCAGGAATTTTTAATCTTTGCAGGTATAAATCCCAATATGATAATTAGTTTTAAAATTGTATCTGTCTGATGGGAAAACCATGGAAGTTTGTTGCGCACATTGCATTTATCACTCAATAAAAGAGAGTTTCGATCTATTTCAAGAAAGTGGTATTAGAAGAACTTTTTGGTCTATTGGTTAATATTCATGTCTGGATTGTATTTATATAAGCGATTAAGCCTGTCTGGATGATAGCTAATGATCTCATAAAATCAAATCAAGGGCCAATTATATATAGGATCAGGATATTCTCCCCCCATAATTGAGTATTTCACCCCGGTTCATTTCACCCCTTATATTTTCATTTCACCACCAATATTTGTTCTAACTAATTCTTACTATTGTATGAATTAATTTTTTGTAAATTCACCCCAACCCTTTCAAAGAGAAAAAAACATGAGAACCCACCACGAGAGAACCCACGAAGCGGCGCCGAACCCACGACGGACGCCGCCACCGAACGGAGGTTCTGGTTTTCAGGCGCGGCGGTGGAGCTTCTTGGCACTGCGTCGGATTGAATCCGATTTCAGGTGAAGAGGAAGCAGACGGTGGTTGAGGCGAAGTCGCTGGCGTCGATTCCGGTGAGATTCAGGTTGTGTGCGGCCATTAATTCTGTTGAATTTGAGTTTCTTGAACGTGAGTTTCTTGATTTTAATTGAAAATTTTGTTAAATGTGTTTCTTGATTTGAATGTGGGTTTGCTTTTTTCGACTCTGGTGTACCGATTTGTGTTGATATGTTCGACCAATTTTGCCGAACAAGAAACAGATTTCAAAGCACCACTTTTTAATTTTTATCAAACAAATGTTCGAACAATGCTCACCGAACCAGGAGCATTTTTTCGAAAAAACTGACCGAATAAGTACCTAATTTTCGGAAAAAAATTCCGAACAGGTGACAAATCTTTGAATTGTTTGGTCGAACATGTGGCAAATTTTTTAATTGGGCGACGAATCAAGAAATTCCGGCTGGAGGTGGCGTCGATGGCGGCTGTGTTTATAGAGCAACATCGTGGAGGTTTCGATAGGAGTAGGTGACGACTTGGTGTCTTCTGGTAGTCGCGAGAGTTGGCAAGGTTTCAGAGCAGGCAGGTGGAGCAGTTTCCGGCGTTTGGGCGGCGTCTATAGGAGGCGGCTATGGGCTGTTTCCTTCTTCTATCTTTTCTTTTCCCCTCTCTCTCGTGGGTTATAATGAAAATTTTAGGGTTTTGTTTGAAAATGTTATGGGTAGAAGAAAGGAGGTGAACTGATCTAATTATATATTAATTAATTACACTTAAAAAGTATAATTATCTTATATAATTTAATTTACAAATAATCTTCAAGTGGGGTGAAGTACTCAATTTTGGGGGGAAAATATTCTGATCCTTATATATATTGTGGCCTTTTACTAATTCAGTATAGATTAAGCCCAAATGTTGGCCCAAATATAAATAAGGATTTTTGGTACAATCTCGTCATTTTGTTCCTCATCTCTCTCTTATGCTTGGCAATGTGGTCGGAAATTTCCGGTTCGCCCGGAACGGCAACAAAAATCTTTGAAAAAATGGGGATGGGAACTGGGAAGGGATTGAAAAAAAAAAATTCCCACGGAAAATTTTTTGCCCGGTACGTTTGCGGGGCTTGCCTATTTTTATTTAAATATAAATGGAAACATACACATTTTTGTCTTGACTTTGATTTTCATTCTATTAAGTTTTAAATTTTTTTTTTCGTCCTTTAACTTACAAAAAATTATGGTTTTCATTCTCATAAGTTTTGAATTTTTATTTTCGTCCTTTAACTTACCAAAAATTATATTTTTCGTCCTCCAACCGCCTATAACCAGTCATACAAACGGTAATATACACGTGAATCCATTTTTTCTTTCTTTTTTTAAACAAAATACTAACGTTGGAGTATTTGGAGGAAATTAGGTCTTGACAAAATACACTTTTAACCGTAAATTCCCTCTCAAATACCATTCAATACTTACATCTATAGAATCTTATGTTCGGATTCATTTTTGAAACGAAACCACAATGACACTTAATATTGCACTCGAAACTCGTTGATTCATACGAATTTCTTGAAGACATCGTTCTTCCTTTCCGTACAATGAGTATGCGCTCAAAAGAATTTAAGCTTTTGGATATTTTGATTTGATGATCTTTGTTCCTTTTTTTCCCTAATTCTCTCAAGCCCCATGCCTAGATTTGATCGACTAGTGTTTTGATTTTGGAGAAAATTTACGGTTAATCTTGTATTTTATCCATCAAGACCTAATATATACCCCCACCTCAATATTTCGTTTAAAAAATAGAAAAAAATTGATCTACGTGTGTATTACCGGTTGTGTGACTGGTTATAGACGGTTGGAGGACGAAAATCATAATTTTTGGTAAGTTAAAGGACAAAAACAAAAATTCAAACTTTAAGAGGACGAAAACCATAATTTTGGTAGGTTAAAGGATGAAAACAAAAATTCAAAACTTAAAAGGACGAAAATCAAAGTCAACAAAATTTGTAGGACAAAAATGTATATTTTCCCAATATAAATATATATAATACATAAAATAAAAGTAAATAAATTAATAAAATAACTAATATAATTTTTAGATTTTAAACTTACATTTTAAATTTATAAATTCTTTAAATTTATATTTAATATTTTAAACATACTTAAAATTAGTATTTTGTATTTTAAACATGCTTAAAATTTGTATTTGAAATTGTAATTATTTCTTTTTTAAAAAATAATGCATCTTATGTATTTTTTTAAAGCTCGTTTCATAAATAAATTAGTTGTGTAGGAAGTTCATAGAATTAACCCCGCTAAAGTAAAAAGTGAAAAAAATATATTATCTGGATCAGTATAATCACAGGCAATGCCCCATCCAGACTTACTAAATAGCAAATAACACATTCAAAACAACACCATCGTTCAATACATATAAAAGCAAATGCAAGAATCACATATAGCCAATATTCATGTCAATTAAAAAAAAAAATTACTAATAAGAAAAATAAATGAAATATCTATCTATGAGTCTATCCCTCATAATTCTCTTCACCACCCTCCTCATACTCATCTTGATCCTCATCAGCCGTAGCATCTTGATACTGCTGATACTCTGCCACAAGGTCATTCATATTGCTCTCTGCTTCAGTGAATTCCATCTCATCCATTCCTTCACCAGTATACCAATGCAAGAAGGCCTTGCGTCGATACATGGCCGTGAACTGCTCGCTCACTCTCCGGAACATCTCCTGGATAGACGTCGAGTTCCCGATGAACGTCGACGACATCTTCAGCCCCGTCGGCGGAATATCGCACACGCTGGACTTCACGTTGTTGGGGATCCACTCGACAAAGTAGGATGAGTTCTTGTTCTGGACGTTGAGCATTTGTTCGTCCACCTCTTTGGTGCTCATCTTCCCCCGGAACATGGCGGAGGCGGTCAGGTAGCGGCCGTGGCGGGGGTCGGCGGCGCACATCATGTTCTTGGCGTCCCACATTTGTTGAGACAGCTCCGGCACGGAGAGGGTGGAGTAGTTCTGGGACCCACGGGAGGTCAGAGGGGCAAAACCGACCATGAAGAAATGGAGACGCGGGAAAGGGATGAGGTTGACCGCCAGTTTGCGGAGGTCGGAGTTAAGCTGACCGGGGAATCTCAGGCAACACGTTACGCCGCTCATGGTTGCGGAGATCAGGTGGTTCAAATCACCAACTGAAACCATATATAATTAGTCGAATTAATTATTATGAAATATAACTAAAGCAAATAATACCACTAAGTGTTCAAAATCATCAAATTAGTGATAACAATGAGAATGATGATTGTCTCCCATGCATCATAACCACAATAATTATCCTATATTCATTTTCAATGATAAAAGGGTGCTTACAGCTAGGAGTGCTGAGCTTCAAAGTCCTGAAACAGATATCATAGAGAGCCTCATTGTCAAGGACCATGCACTCATCTGCGTTCTCTACCAACTGGTGCACCGACAGCGTAGCGTTGTAAGGTTCGACGACAGTGTCGGACACCTTGGGTGAAGGGAAAACGGAGAAGGTGAGCATCATCCTGTCTGGAAATTCCTCTCTCATCTTTGAAATCAACAGAGTCCCCATGCCCGACCCTGTGCCTCCTCCCAGCGAGTGACACACCTGGAATCCTGCCAACAAGGACAATAATCATGTTTATCCATTTGCAAACCAAAACATCATGATTTCATTAAAATTATGCACGTACCAATTTTAATTGCATGCTAAACTCTAAACATCATAATTCCAAATCTAAACCACTTAATGTCAAAGACAGAATTGCACTTGGTATATATAAACATTCATTTCAAAATGGTCCCAAATTTGGTCTTTTTACACAAATGTCCCTAAAAAAATACTACAAAAATTATCATCTCTTTTTTCGAAAAGAAAATGAGATCTAGTTTGGGACATTTTAAAATAGAAGAGTGAGTGTCTATGCAACAAAAAGTGCAATTACCTCTGATACATTATATCATGATATGGAAAATCTACACATATCTCATCCCAAAATTCCAATATTGGAAAAACGATGCACAAAATTGCTTTCGAAAACGTGGGAATTAAGTTTATTTATATATAATATTTCTTAATTTAGTATATGTTCTGAATTCGTAAAATTTTAGTATGAAAATGCTGAATTCGTCCACATTTATATATATGTATATGATTCGAACCTTGCATGCAATCGCAACTTTCGACCTCCTTCCTGACAACGTCGAGCACCGAATCGATCAACTCAGCTCCCTCTGTGTAATGCCCTTTCGCCCAATTATTGCCCGCCCCGGACTGCCCGAAAACAAAATTATCGGGCCGAAAGATCTGCCCGTACGGCCCGGCCCTGATGGAATCCATGGTGCCAGGCTCCAGATCCATGAGCACGGCGCGTGGAACGTACCTCCCCTCCGACGCCTCGTTGAAGTACACATTGATTCGCTCCAACTGCGTCGCCGACGTCCCGTCGCCTTTGTATTTCCCGGTGGTGTCCACGTCGTGCTCCGCGCAGATCACCTCCCAGAATTTCGACCCGATTTGGTTACCGCATTGCCCCCCTTGGATGTGAAGAATTTCCCTCATCTTTTCTTACGACGTTTTCTTGCAGTTTTTTTTTTTCGCTTGTGAAATGTGGGTAGTTAAGTTTTGATTGTGGAGATAGAGAGGGAGAAGGTTGAGGAGTGCCGCTATTTTCTCTCGCGCCCAGCTTACACCTATTTTTGGGCGTAGTTGCTTGCTTCTTGTGGGGATTGATTTGATTGGTTCTAAGTTAATAAAAGTCTTAAGTCACATAGATCACATTTGTTCCTATGGTTCTTATAATTTATATTTTAATTATATTTTTATCCCTCGTATTGCACCTACACTATTAAATATTTTTATTACTAATGATATATGTATATTGAATATGCATTTGTATTATTGAATATTTTATAATACACATATTTTGGTTGAATTATTATATGTACTATAGTGAATTTTTTGTGATTGTACTAAATGTTTTTTTATACTAATCCTAATGTGAATATACTATAGTGTCATTGCTTTTTGGTAGTATTTTTTTTATTTTTTACAAACTTAAATCTACAAATAATCAACACTATTACAATACAAAATTCATACATATACAACAATGCTTGAATATACACAACCTCAAACATTAAAATTGAGAAAATCAAATTCAAAACATTGAAGCCAAAGAAGACCAAACCCAATTTCAAAATCGTGCTCTGAAAATCGAGAATCAAAGCCAAACAAGAAGGAACCAAAATTCAAAGTCTCACTTTAAAATTGTTCCACCGATAGCGCTGCTAACACTGTACGCATTTCTCCGCTCCCTTTATTTTTCCGGCCATCAGATCCCACCACGAACCCCCTAATCAGCTCAACCAAATTTGACAAATAACTTCATGTGACTTCGCCTCTTATATGTTGTTGCACATCCACCGCTTTCAC
Source organism: Prunella vulgaris (assembly GCA_026898435.1). Classification (NCBI taxonomy): domain Eukaryota; kingdom Viridiplantae; phylum Streptophyta; class Magnoliopsida; order Lamiales; family Lamiaceae; genus Prunella; species Prunella vulgaris. The sequence continues at coordinate 615,667 of JAPKLY010000078.1, read as the reverse complement.
CTCTTGAATGCCACTTATTTTTTAACTTGTCGAAACCCTAGACAAGTTCACCTTAGTTGAAATAAGGCCCCTGTTGAACAAAATGTTTTCGACTTTCTGGCGAATTCCTCTGTTTTCATCGGTGAGAGAGTGAAATTAAATAGAGTAGAATGATATAAGGAAATAAAGTTGTTTGATTGTGTGCTTTTTAACAAATGATATGATGTTAGGAGAGATATTATGTATTTTTATTATTAATTTTGAGCCTATATGTATTTAATTACACACTTATATAAAATAAACTTTATTTTGAGGACTAGTTTGAATTATGGATAGTAATAAAGCACCTCTAGGCAATTAATTCTAAATTACATCAAACCTTAGTTTAAGTACTTATTTTATTGTCTAGTCTGATCAGAAGCAACTATAAATTTACTTAAATTTTTTTTAAAAAAAATCTAATTTTGAAACATTAATCATATTTTCTCTCAATATGCAGTTGACTCCTAAAATATGTATATCTTCTCGCAATTATTTTTTGTTAGTGGTTGTACGATGAAAGAATTCTGTTTTATCTTAATTTTTGATCCTATAGAAATAAAAAGTGTGGAATTTATTTAATTTCTTTAATAATATGTATGCATATTAATTAATAAATACTCCATCTGATCCAAAATTATTCGCACACTAGTAATTAAAGATATTTTTTATTAAAATGCAATTTTGAGTAAAGTAGTGTCATGTGGGTAAATATATATGTGCACACAAATCAATATTTTTTATTTTATAGTGTGTAAATAATTTTGAGATGGATGATTAAAGTAAATATGCCAATGATTGCAGAATGAAAGATTAATTAATTATAATAAAGTTATAGAATGTATAATCAACTAAATAAATTGAATAAATTAATTATATTAAGGTAAAGTATTGTGTGAGCAAATTTTACTATAAAACTTATTTGAAGGTTATAATTATTTTATTAATTGAAGAAAAAGAGTTCACCTGAACTCGAAATAAAAAAAATAAAAAAAATCATTAGAAAATACAAAAAATTATATGGTCCAAGTTCACGTAAGTTTTCTCTTCAAAGTATGAAGGTTTAAAAAGTGGAGTATCATTATTTAGCATGCGTAGTTTCACTATTTAGTAATTATGAAAAAAGAAAACACATAAAGTTAATTTGTTTTTTAAATGGTAATAATTCATGTTAGAAGGTGATTTTGCATGTTACAAATTAATAGTTTCTCCGTTCTAAGATAATTTTCGTAATTTTTTTTGATACACGAGCAAAAAAATATATATGAATGTAAAATTAAATAATAAAAATATACTTTATATTTTAGGGATACCTATTGATACATATAACCTGGGCCTTAGAAAACACCATATAGAAATTTGGGCCCATTACTTTCATCGTGACTACCTCTGCTTGGACTTGGGCCAGGCCTTGTCCGAGGGTATAACCGTAAAATAATAAAATCCAAAACCCTAATTTAACACCCGCTCTCCCTTAAATTGCTATGCTTTGCGCACATTTCTAACCAAATCGATTTCATAAAATCTGGACTCGTCTGCAGCTCCGATCATGTAGGCATCGACTTCCTACTTATTCATCAGTGAGTACATTTTTTTTGTCAATTTGCTATTTTATTTCATTTATTTTGCGATTATTTTTATACCAGAGGATGAATTTGGATTATACATCTCACGACGGTCGTCTGAGATGCTTTGTGTCATCGTTGATGAATTTTACACTCCATTGATTCTGATGGATTTCCTTGCCTTTTCTTATATTTTTCTTCGTTTTGTTTGATTTATAAATGTTTTGTTTTCGATTTCAATGGGTGTAGCTTAATGAGGATAAAAGTAAAATTATTCCGATAAATTTATGATGGAATATCTTACCTCCTACTCATTCTGAAAGCTTCTTCTCTCAATTTCCAGATTTCTATTATGCAATTTCGAATTTACAGTACAATTTTATATATATCGTAGAATTTTTTTCTTTCTCTAATTCAGTATTCTCAAATTTTTATTATAATCATTGTTTTGATTTTATTCATAACTACAAATCTATTAGTATCTTTGATATTGCATAAATCAATTAGCACAATGAGGATTCTCACTTTATGAGATCAGTTGCTGATCCTTGACTTTTCTATTAATAACAAAGTCCTTTTCATCCTGAGTGCTTCAGTGAATAAATTATTCTACTCCATTTCATGCAATTGAAATTCATAATTATTGTATTATTACAATGTAGTCATGTTTTTTTTTTTAAATCTAAGTAGGCATGTATCTTATGCATTATGTAGGTTATAGAATAAAGAAAACACCCAAATGGCTACGGTTGTCATAAGAAGCATGATAAATCCTTTTTACATATCAGAACACTTTTGCAACAATGTGTAGATATTTATGTTAAAATTGAAACATGACTTTTGCAGTAATGCAGAATTCTTCAAGAAAAGATGTATATGGTGGTTTATTAGATGACATTGCACAAGTTTGTGAGCTAGGTATTGATGTTGTACTACGCGTGATACATGGAATTATCTACGTGTGATGTAGCTTTGGTACAATATTTTGGAAATTTTGATATTTTTTTAACAATATCTTCAAACTCAATTTGACAAAAAAGAAAAGAAAGAGGTTTACCTTTCCCACTCTATAACTTAGTTTATGACAGCGAACTCACAATGAAGAGATAATGGACCAGCTGTTGCAACAAACAATCTAGTAAGATGAACTGTGAGCTAGGAAGTATTTTGCCACAGTTAGAGTTGAAGATTTGAATTGTTTTTCAACTTAGGCATGTAAAAAAAGTGTTTGACTAGGATTCGGTCTCAAGGTCTTAATTTCTCTAATCAAATTTTTTTATTAGGATCTCAAGGATTGAATGTGTTTTTTTTTTTTTTTTGTTGCCTTTTTTCACAGAATCAATCAAAAATAGTGTTTGATTCAAAGTAAGAAGTTGTTCCCTCTAGTCAGGTGTTTCTCCTTGAAGAAATGTTTTAAAGTGTTTTTTTTATCAAATTTAAATGTCCGGTAAAGTTCAACCACAACATCTTTGAATCAAGGAGCAAGTGGTTAAATTTTGCTGATCAAGTGTGTTCTATTCCAAGCATATTTGAAGATTCAAATAGTGTTCTTCACCAAATTTGAGGTGTTTTTAATCAAATTTTTAGACACTTTGTTTGATTAAAAAAAGACGTCGTTCTTGAACAAATGTTTCAAGTCAAAATCAATTTTAAGAGAAGAATCAGAGATTCAAACATAGAGAGAGGATCTCTGAAATTGAATAAATTACATTGTGTATCATTTATGTGAATTATATTTATTTTTACAAGATCTATTATTACAAATTTGACAAGTGCAGTGGAAGCCTATTCTACCTTTCGTCTCTCCTCTTCAAAGTTAAGATCAACTATCTTTTTGGAATGTCCTCTGCTCACAAGATCGTTGTGTAAAAAAAAAGCTGAAGCCAATGTGGTCACGAGGAGCATATAAAAGAGGTTGCAGTCTTAGGATTCAGATCACCTTTAAGGAATAGATCCCTTATGCTAGGATGAGGAGGTGGATTCAGCAATTTATACTCGTTCTTTGTCAGACTTTGCAATTTATACTCGTTCTTCGTCAGACTTATCATCAGTATTGGGCTTAACTTTACTGATGATGGAATACACTCAACTATAGAGGAATTGAGATTTAAGAATTAGAGCCAAATACATAACATATGCATAATGATGAAAAACTTATCGGAGTGAGGGAATGACTGACTATTAGGCTTTTGTGGGAGCGTACTCACAAACTCCAAAGTAGTTGGAAAGTAGACAACTTCATATCATGATTATGGTTCTCCATAGTCGTCATTCCCTTACTTCGGTAAGTTTTTCATCATATTTTTCTAGAACTAGGGTTTTTTTAAACACTATTTTTAATGTTTTGTTGGTTGTTTTTCTATGAATATTTTATTATAGTTCTATTTTATGTAATAAAATTGTTATATACTGATAATATGATGAGTAAAATGGTGTATATTTACTTTTCGAGTAAATTGAAAAAAAAAATCATATGAAAGAATTTTAACTCTGGTTTGCTGAAAAAATGATAAAATTTAAAAAAATAAAGCCAAAATTTGTAAAATATTTTGAAAACTTTTATCGAAACGTATACAAGTTTTCAATTTTTTCTGAAACTTATACTGAATTTTGACACTTTTTTTTTTTACGATTGAGGCTCGCCGGAGATTCGGTTCAGAGAAATATTTTCGACGCGATTCTTGTTTCTGGTGGGTGCACATCGAAGGAGCCGTGACAGCTACGACGATGTCGTTGGGACGATATGGGGAGACATAAATATATATGATTTTAGAAAAATATTCAAGCTCAAAAAAATTTCGTGAGTCGGTGCGCCGTGAAACAGAGTTATGAGAAAGAGTCGTGACGGTGTTAGTGACGACGACCGAAGCCATGACGATGATGGAGCAACGGAAATGAAGCTAATTTTGGAAAATATCTTTTTTTTTTCTTGGGTATGGGTTCGCGTTTCCAATTTTAAAATGAAATTTTGCAAATAGAATAAGGGCAATGTGTGAAAAAGTTTTGTGGGTGTACTCAACAAGTGGGTATTCTCCATATAGTTGTGGGTGCATTTAACTTGTGCCTAAATATAAATGATATATGCATATTTTGTACTCGACCGTACATGCACATCCCATGCAAATTTGTGTGTAATATGTGTGCATATTTTATACACAATTCATAAATGTATATTTTGTGTTTATGTTCTTATTTTAATAAGTTAATACGTCTTATAGTTATTTAATATACAGAAGTTTAGGTGTATATGAAAATGTAGGTCCACAATATATATAACCAACAATAAGATTAAAAATACAAATATACATACATCTAGAATTCTAGATTCTGCAATTCAAAATAAATCAGATCAATGTAATCAATCTATAATCTCGCTCAATCTTTGTAATAGCATCATCTTGAATCTAATTTCACCAGTAAAAATAAATGAGTGAAATCAAGTATATCAAGAAAAGATAACACCATGAAATTTTCTTCAATTTTGCTGCTGAAAATATTGTTGACACTATATCGATTTATAAAGCTTAAATTTGTTGCTGAAAAATATTGTTAACAGATGGCTTGTTCATATTACATTTCAACCTCTTGCTTTCTATTTTAAACTTGTGGCAATTAGAAACTAACTTGCTGGTAAATATATTTCTTTGGTTTTGAATTTTACAGTTTCTACTTAATTAGCGGGCAAAGTATTCAATCTGCAATTGTGCTAATCAATAGTTCATGGATTCTAAAATGGGTAATTAAAACAACATTAACAAATTTATCTTGGAGTTCTACTAAAGTAAATTATATACTATTCAAAGTCAATTGTCTGCGCGCGCGCGCACACACACACACACACACACATATATATATATATATATATAAGTCTCCTAACTCACACCTCTATTTGAGTGGACTTTGGTGCTGAAGAAAATTGACACACATTTATAATGCGAGTTCTTTTTGTCTCGCACTTATATACATAGAATTACTCTTTAAAAAAAATCTCATAACGTTTGTAGTCTTATTCTTTATTTTTGTATGCTGTCATTAATATAGCTGAAAAAACGATTAGCTACGTACTCACTTCTTGTAAATACAAGTTTATACTTGATGGGTGTTGAATTACATAGCCTCAAAGGAGCTAAAAAGACGAACTATATTTGAGAATGTGCTATTGCGATGATGATTGCATCTAATTATAGAAGATTTTTTTTTTTAATAAATGATTTTATTTTTCACTCTAAATACTTTTTAAAAAATTTCTAATTTGAAGAAAAAATTGTAATCATAATTTACCTAAGACAACTATAACTGGAAAATAAATTTTAATATCGATCTAAAAAAGTTCTGGTGGTAAGACTTTAAGGAATCATAATTTACCTAAGACAACTATAACTGGAAAATAAGTTTTAATATCGATCTAAAAAAGTTCTGGTGGTAAGACTTTAAGGAACACCAGAATAAAACTAATCAAGAAAAATATTTGACTTTCAATTATAAATTTTTATTTATTATTTAAAATTCTATCGAGTTAAGGGAATTGTCAGCTCTATGGACAAAATCATTCAAGTATCCCAAATTTAATTAATCAAGAGAACAATAAATATTATTAAGAATTTTAATTGTATTAATAGAGTGAAATTGAATTATTGATGGCAAAGGAAACCTAACTAAATAAAAACTAAAAACTTCAACGGAATACTTATAAAAATAAATAATATTCTCCCTATTTGTAAATGGCATACAAAAACCTAATAAAAAACTTACATATTGATTCAAAAAAGTAGCTATATTTACAAATTGATTCACAATTTTTTACAGAAGTATAATTTTTTCCTGCACAAAAGCATATTTTTTTCTGTACATAAACTTATTTGTAATTTGTGTCAATTTTGTGATCCATTTTAAAATTTTCCCTGAAAATTAATATATTATTAATTATTGTGACTATATATAATATAATATTTTCTTTATAAATAAGTGGATAATAAGGATGAATCAAAAAAAATCACATAAGACAAATTGAAATTTAGAAGAGGCAGTATAGTTTTTAACCTACTAATTATAACTTCATTTATATTCAAATAAAAACATCAACATAAAAAAAGTGTTTCATACTTTTTGAAAATCTTTAATTTATAAATATTTTAAAAAACATAAAAAATTAGCTTTATTTAAATGCTTTGAACTTTTATAAAAAGAATAGCAAAGTTACAATGGATCAAAAGTGTAGTTTAAAAAACATATAGCAGTTACAAAAGATCAGAAGTGTAACATAGAGAGTGCCCAATTGTCGTAACAGGCTTTAGGCTGGACACTCTTCTTGCAAGTAATATGCAAGCATTGACCACTCATCACATCTCATTAAACTTGGCTGAAGGATCATGACTTTCTTCTTCCTACGTATCAGATTTTATGGGCTTGCGTTTTCCCATCTCTTGTTATTCTTATCGATGTGGGACGCGAACCCACTAATTTAATCTCTTTGCTGCTTCTATTTTCTAGACACCACATTCTTGGTTGTCAATATCTAAGATCAAGGTCATGTATATTACTCATCCTGTACCAGTTCTAATTTTCTATTTTCCTTTTAATTTTTGTCCATTTGATTAAAGTTTCTCATTTTATTTTTTTGGTAAATTGCTGCTTACATCTTTTAATATTTATCTCAGTTTCTGTATCTTTTACACATTAAATACTGACTATCAAAACTCTACACATTCTAATACTTTTTTACTTCACCATTCAATTATCATTTAATTATTGTATTCTACATGATGTTCTCGTAAACAACCATTTATTATATATATATATATATATATATATATATATATATATATAAATCACACAATATTCTAAAGTATCATTACTTTATTAATTTTATTAATTTAAAAAAAAAGAAACAAAACAAAGTCAATGTGCGTAGTATTTGTTGGTGAGAGGAGTACTATATTCCTTTGTATTTGAGTCCTAAAGTTACGAAGAGAATTGAAAGAATAATATTCTCCGAATGTTCTTTTATATAGGATCATCTGCTACATTACATGTAGGGGTGGCAAATCGTGTTGTTTATCGTGTCGACACGATAACGATACGACACGATAAGGTGAAATACGAATACAACACGATAAAATACATGTAAACACGAACACGAAAATTTTCGTGTCAACACGAACGACACGAAAATTTATTATCAATTTTAAAAAATAAATAAAGGGACACGAAAACTAATAAATTTTAGATTTTATTATCAATTTTAATAGAATATATTTAAAATTTATTAACGTGCAACTATCATATACATATTAGTAATGTATATCATATCACTAACAGATTAACAGGTTGCTAACGGATTAATGTGTCATCTATTAATTTTATCATGCTTAACTGGTTGACACGACACGAAATATTCGTGTCCTTATCAGGTCGACACGATAAGGACACAAACACGATAAGTCTAAACACTAACCCGCAACTATCGTATTGTTTTAATATCGTGTTATCGTGTCGTATATGAAAGTGCTACCCCTAATTATATGATTACTTCAATTGAATTGTAAATATCATGGCCCAATTGTAATAAAAATTCACCCTACAATTAGTATTGTTATTCGAATACAGTTGAGACGAGTACCTGAAGTTCGAATTTGATTTGAGCACTATTCGAGTCGAGCTCTCAAATTCACTCAATTTATTAACCAGCTAAAAAGTAGAATTGACTTATCTTACAAATAAGTCTGATCTCAAATTTTGTTTGATCGGTAAATGTTATTGTTTTTAGTTAAAAGTTAGTTACACCAAGTTCTCAAACACTCTAAGAATAAACTTCTAGCCAGCCTTATATCTCCCATCTCCAATTCGTTCCAAGGGGAAATCGAACTCGAATCACTCACTCACTCACTGATCTCAAATTTAACGAGTCATATATTACATTGAAATAATTAAAAAATCTTCATGTATTGAACTCAAATCGACTTGTTAATAAATCGAGTATGGGCTCGATTTTGATAAATGGGATAAGTTCAATTATTAATAAAGCGAGCTCTCCGCCCAATCACCAGTTACTTAAAATATAAAATAAAATTAGTGAAAAATAAAGTGATAAACACAATTATATGTGTTCGTGGAGATTGATATAATTAGAACGTCTAAATCAGAGTTTTTTCTAATTAAAAAAAAAAGTGTTTTTAAAATTTTTATGTTACAAATAAATCGTTATTTCACCCAATAAATCATTATTTTGGTAATTCAAATCCAATTGGAGGGTAAGGCGGTGTGGGCGTTTGGGCGATACTTTTCCTCATCAAACAGCTAATTAGCTCTAATTCTTCAGAAATCAAAACATTCATCGTGTTTTCTTCCTCACTCTCTCACTAGTACCCGATTCCCCGGCTTCTCCGTCGATCGGTGTCGCCGGCTATCAATTGCTGCAAGCAAAAATACCAATTTCATGATTTGGAGTTTAAAACCCTAGCCACCCAAGAACACCTCGTAATTGAATACTTATTTCTTTCACTTACGACTTACCCATTCGGAATTCGTACGACAGTGGAGCAACTTCGTCAATTTGGTACCCGTATGGTGGTTGGATAGCGGATATCACTAGTTTTTTTTGTAATTAGACTTCAGTTGAATTGAGTATCGAAGATTTCTTTACCTAGGTATTTGTTACATAATTTGGGCAAACCGGCATGGCATGTGTTTACATACCAGTGCAGAATTCGGAGGAGGAGGTGAGGGTGGCGCTTGATCAGCTACCTCGGGATGCCACTGACATTGTGGATATTCTCAAGGCGGAGCAAGCTCCACTTGATCTTTGGCTTATTATTGCGGTACGCTAAAATTTTCAAATATTTATTAACATACGAACTGACTGCATCGAATTGTTGGAGTTGAAGTTTCTGTTGCTCTGGGGTTCATGTCTGTGTATGAGGAGTTGACAATGATGATATATATTAGTATATTTTACGGTATACTTCTGTAGATTATAGAAATCAACGTAGTGAGAGGGGAACCTAGATTTGTAGGTTTCCATCTGGTCATTTAGTTATGCGTCTGTGAGTCTAGGCAGGTAGCCTTGACAATAGTTTTTTCAAGTTGCTTGTTGATTACAATGATGATGTTGGTCCAGATTGAAATTTATACAAGGGAACCAGAGTGATTGGTATGGATATTTTAGGACTTTTCAGGTATTAAAGTTACTATTTTGTGAAAAGAAGGGGAAAACAGAGATAAAACAAAAAATATGAAAAAAATTGTAATGCTATTGTCTTTATTCATTTAATTATTTGCCATTCGTTGTTTTTTTTCGTTATTTTGTAGGAATTTGCCACGTTCTGCATTATAGCACAAAAAAGTGTATAGTGGGAAGCTTTTGGAAGATGTTGGTTTTTTAGTGCCATGATTTATCCATTGTATAATTTACGCATATGGGATGATATTGATGTTGGTTTATTTGTGTTACTTTCCAAATTTTGATGGATTTGATTGCTTGGGTGCAGAGGGAGTACTTCAAACAAGGAAAAATTGAACAATTTAGACAAATATTAGAAGAAGGATCCAGTCCTGGTAAAATTTCTTCTGGGATATTTAAATTTTAATATTCCTTTGACAAAAAACAAACTTATTGTATTTTGATCAGCATGATTGCCATTATTTTTTCTGTGAGTAATTCCTTAATGTATCTAGTCTCAATGTGTTTGCAGAAATTGATGAATATTATGCAGATGTAAGATATGAGAGAATTGCAATTCTAAATGCTTTGGGGGCATATTACAGCTACCTTGGTAAAATTGAGACTAAACAAAGAGAAAAAGAAGAGTATTTTATACAGGCCACAAAGTATTATAACAAGGCATCAAGGATTGACATGCATGAACCTTCTACCTGGATTGGTAAAGGTAAAAACTTTATGCTTTGCATGTATGTTGTATTTTTAATTTTTTTCTTTTAGCTGTATAAATGTAACAATGATCAGTGATGTAATCTAAATATTTTACTGGAGATGGTTACAGTACTTTTTCTTCTCCTTTTATTTGTACAAAAGTTCACCTTAATATGTAACAAAGTTCAACCTTTGAATGTACATTTCGGTTTTATCGTGCAAAGACATTACTCATTTAGTACCCGTATTTTTTATACCCATTACTAATTTTGTCTATTTGTCAATCCAACTTCTTGACTATTTTTAGTTTTAAGGAAACAAAAGAACTTGTGCAAGTTTGTGTTTGGCCCTTTAGTCAACTGGTAAACTAGTAGTGGGTCCACCATTTCTGTTAATTAATTGACCAATTGTTGTATTAATTATATCTTTCAGAATAAGAAAAGAGTTCAACTATATAATTTATCCTTCAAAGTAGATAGGCCAGTATTTTCTCGAACAAACTGCATACATCAAATTGTTATCTTCATCTCCCGTTGCCTCATAATCTGTGAAAAACCAATAAGGGAAGTTAATCCCAAGTGCCATCAAAATAATATGAAGCAGTTTATTCTAGTGCTACATTGAGGAAATCGAAGATGGATTTTAGTTTGAAAAGGAAAATGTGGTGTTTTACGTAACTGTATACACAAGGATCTAATGACAACTCTTTGGGATCTGGCTGGTACTTTTGCCATTGTTAATATCTAGGTGTTCCCTGGTCCCTTTCTATCCTTTTTTATTTTTACTATTTTACCAATGAGGTTAGTTTGAGGTGTTCTCTGCATAATGCTTGATTCTTACACGTGATCATTTACATATCAATTATATCAATTTTTTAGTTTACTCAGCACCTGACCAATGGGTTTAGTGATGAAGGGGGACTAGATTGCCCAGGGAACCTATTGGCGGGGAGGAAATTTTTTATATGATAATGATTGTGCATTGTGTTTGCCTTTTGAAGACGAATCCCAAGTTTGCAAGTAGTTTCTTGGTTGTGTTTAATTACAAATATAGGGCTGTTTCATATGTTATGCATACTTCAAAATAATTTAGGACTGTTGTTCGATTGCTCCATCTTTATATTACTTCTTCAGCTTCTCCAACTTATATTATGGCTGGTTCTTCATACCTGGGTGATTAAAACTCCTCATAGGTCAGCTTTTACTGGCCAAGGGAGAGGTTGAGCAAGCATTTAATGCCTTCAAGATTGTATTAGATGGAGGTCAAGTTAATGTTCCTGCTCTTCTTGGTCAGGTACTTGAACTTTATTGTGTCTTTTTATGACTGACACATGATCAGTAGATCCATACGTCGTCTTTGGCTGTTTGTAACTTTAACTTTGTCACATATAATTCTTACGCTGTGGATTTGTGATGTTTTTTATATTTTGATTATGGTTCATTGAATAATCTTGCCCTCTGGAGTGTGCAATTGTAACTTCTGAAAGTGAATGACCAAGCATAGGATGCTAAATAACGATGAGAACGTCACTGCTGAGGCGATGAAACCCAATATTAATGTATGATTCATGATTGAAATTAAAACCCAAAATTTTTATATGTGAGTTTTCTGAGTCTTGACCCATTATCAAAGCAATATTGTCACCAACTCCTGCCCTGTATCTGCACTGCTGACAAACACCACATAAGATTCATTAGACACACTTAAGAATGAGGGTGCTCACTTGCAGACTCACCCAGGAATCAAGACGAACTTAGTCATCTTTGAAAGATTCAATATAATTCTAGTGATCTTAATTCTTTTATTTTTCAATGCATTTCTTTGCAAGCTTCTTCAAGTCATTCTCAATAAATGTGACTTAGCCTTTTGTAGGCATATAAACACTTCTGACCACCCTATGACTCGTGAAATGTACGGAAACAAAGTAACAATTCTGACCACCCTATGACCCAAAAATGTATGGAAACATAGTAACAAGATGGAATCTTTTAAGAACCACTCCCACGTGTCACAATTGATATGATTGGTGCGTAACTCTATTGATATCAGTGAATGTTTACATAGCTCTTGAAATAATATTCTTTGTAATACTTCTATTGTATTGCTACTTTGGAGCATTTACTTTGGCAACTAGTTTTATATCAACAAACATGTGTCTTCCATCCTTTTGTTCTTCTTGGCTTGTGTACATCATCAATAGTAGGTGAATTGAGTTCCTTGGAATTAAGTATATATTTTATTTTTCATTGGTTGTTTCATATTTGTTATTTGTCTTAAGAGGAGGTGCAAACTGGATGTTGTCTACTTTCCGTGTTTGCCATATGGTAGTATTATTTTTTTAATTATGTTGACTAATTTCTGTTCTCATCGAGTCAATATTTTACTCAAGTAGTGAAATTTTTTGAAATATGAGGCAAAAGTATTAGCATCCTCCTCCTCCTCCTCCTCCTCAAACTTGCTGTATCATGCCAGACAAGATATGGAGGCCTTTCCTACCCAAGAAAGAAGTAAAAATGAATATTCATTCATCTTCACATCTCAGTATGGATGTGAATGCATATGCCGTGTTGCAATGCTCATCGATTGCCTGCACTATTCTAGTATCAGTCTCACTTTCACTATTATTTCCTGTATATGCAGGCATGTGTTCATTTCAACCGTGGTCGGTATTCCGAGGCACTCGAGTTATACAAGGTTTGCTCGTTCACCCATATTCTACTTGAAGAAAGACGTTTTAGCTCAATTTGGAGCTCTACTCATATTTCTCACTTATAAGCTGTATGTTTATTTCCCCAGAAAGCATTAAGTGTGTACCCTTGGGCTCCCTCTGTAAGAGTTGGGATAGCTCTCTGCCATTATAAAATGGGTCGTTTTGAGAAGGCAAAGCAAGCATTTACCCGTGCTCTACAGGCAAGTGATTGTTTACCATTAAAGAATTGACTGAGTTGATTGTATCTGCAAGTGCATATTTTTCTTGACTTGGTTTTGATTAAGGTTAGTGTTACGTAACATCATTAAGTGCAGATAGATCCAGACAACGTTGAAGCACTTGTAGCACTTGGAATTTCAGATTTGCAAACTAATGAAGGTTTGTCTTCTGGACCCTCCTTTACTTTTCTTGGTGGGATATAAATTATTAATTGATAATCAATGTGACAAGTTGTAGATGAATATTATTATATGGCCTAAATGCCCATGATGACATTGACATAATTCTTTTCCCTCATTTCCTCATTCCTATCTAATACGGTAATATCCCAATCTTTATGACTTCTCCATTTCTATACAAAATAAGCTCCATAACATCCATTACACTTAACCATTTCTATAATTTTGCAGTTTTAGTTTGTTAGCTTATTTAACCTCCACCACTTCTTTTAACCAAGTACCTTCATAACATTCATTACACTTAACCATTTCTGTAATTTTTTCAGTTTTAGTTTGTTATCCTATTATGACCTAAATGCCCATGAATACAAACTCCTACTCAAGCCGTATTACCTGTCTCTCTAAAATTTGTAAATTATAAAGAATTAACTACGAAGAGGAGGAGAACTATGTGGTGTTCACTGAAAATGGGGGTGCATTGCAATGGTTGCAGTGGAAGCATTAGTGATACGTAGAAGAATCCATAGCGTCAGTGTTAGTGTCATCTGCAGTGGAAATAGGCATCTGGCTTCTAGTTACTTTGCCAGTAGAATTGGTGGAGAGTTACTTTGGTTGGCAGTGGATTGATTTTGTGGTAAACCCAGATATGGCATACTGAGATACGAGAATTGGTGCTCAGGTAGGGACTTCAGTTGGAGAAACATTTACTAGCATACAGAAGAGATGAAGATGCTCTATAATCAGCAATTACAAAAGCATAAAATTTGCAAATCTCTCTATCACAAGACTGCTAAAAATCTGAAATTAGTGTGTAAACTTTGACTTTCATGTTATTTCCTAAATCCTGCAGTTAGGTTTTGTAAAAAATATCTGATCATTTTTTTACATCATGTATCTTGGCAAATGTTTGCAGCTGGTGGTATTAGGCTTGGGATGGAAAAGATGCAGAAGGCTTTTGAGATTTATCCTTACTGTGCCATGTCGCTAAATTATCTTGCAAATCATTTCTTTTTCACTGGTCAACATTTCCTTGTTGAGCAGTTGACGGAAACTGCACTTGCTGTTACTATGCACGGCCCTACAAAGGCACATTCATTCTATAATTTGGCTCGCTCTTACCACAGCAAGGTTGACTTCCTCATATGTGCTTGCCTCTATGTCTTCTGTTCTTGAATGTACTTCTTCTCTTGGTCCTAAGGTTTAGAGAATGCCAATGGCCATTTTTTTTTCTCGGTTATAAGTACTAAGTAGTCCTTTTATATTGTCATGTTTTCTGAACATTATTTTTGCTGCATGGTTGATTTCAGGGGGACTATGAAAAGGCAGCAATGTATTATACACAGTCTGTTACAGAAAGCAAAAATGCACAAGAATTTGTATTACCTTATTATGGTATGTAGATTATTCCCTCTTATGTTGTATGATACTGCTATATGTTCATAAATTATCCTGGTAGAGAATATTGAGCAACCTGGCATTGTCATGGGGATGAAATATTGCTCACTGATTCACTGTTGGGTCAATGAATGGTAATTCAAAAGATAAATCTTGTTATGAAATTGCCATTAGTCAAGGATATTCCAACTGAAAATAAGTTATTACACGAATAGCAGAATATGTAGGGCATGTTTGCAACAGCTTTTGAAAGCGTAAATCACTTTTTCTAAAAGCATCTCTCTCATAGATTTTGAATTTTAGAAGTGATTTTCCCTATTCATTAGTGATTGAAAACATGCCCATAAAAACATTGCACATCTATTAAAATTCACGGTTAACCAAATATTAGAACTTTGATTACTTTGCCTTGATTTTCTTCTGTTTATTGAGAGTAGAGGAATTCTTTGTCCAAGTCCGAGACTCCTAGTTGACTTGATGAACTATTTATGCATATAGGTTTCTCATTGTTTGCTGGAGTTGGTGAAATTATAATGTAAGATGTCATCTTATTGTTTTGCCCTAAAGAAGTGCTGCCTCTTTCTCTTTTTTTTTTTTTTGGGATGGGGGGTTGGATTGATTATATCTGTTCGTTTGTGATTAAGGTGCACTCGATATTATGCAGAATGGAATGAACAGTCTCAGTTGGCATCCATAATATTTTAATTAACATTGGATTCAGGATCATATGGTGGATAATATGGCTATGAATGCCCCCAGTGTACCCTTTGGTTTTGATTTGTTTACAAGCATGGGATCCAGCCACAATCAATCCCTCACCTTGTGGGAGTCCTTTGCATTTAAATATAAAACAAATCTAAGATATTGATTTACGTGGTTTTGCATCCTCTTGCTAATACTTTCTTTTAGTCTGTATTTGATCTGGTCCTAGTCTTCTTAGTGTCTAAAAATGGAACAGGAAAAAAAGAAAGTGATTGATTATATGTTTATTGGAGTTCTACCTAACCTCTTAGATGTGCATTCTGAGAAACCAAAAGTTGAAGTATTGATGAGTGTGCAAGACATACTTGAATCTGGTCATCTTGGAGGATTCCAAATAGAGACTGCGTTATAATTGTTCTGTAATGATGCTATCAGCTTTTGATGTACTTTTTCCTTCTTGTTTGTTGATCTTGTGTTTGATTGAAATAGGCTTGGGGCAGGTCCAACTAAAATTAGGGGATCTACGGAGTGCGTTGACCAACTTCGAAAAAGTCTTGGAGGTTCAACCTGAAAATTGTGACACATTGAAAGTGAGTGTTGAATTTTGTTATGAACTCAAGGATTGGTGAAAGAACTAATTGCTTTCTTTTGATGTAGGCTCTTGGACACATTTATGTTCAGCTTGAGCAAAATGAGAAGGCCCAAGAACTATACAGGAAAGCTACCAAAATTGATCCTCGAGATCCTCAGGTAATAATGTTGTTGCACATTTTCTTATGTGTTTTTAAAGTTACCAAGATGAAGTACTGTCAGAAACTTTAATTGATACTTGCTCCTGATTCATCTATTATGACAAATCTTTGCAGGCATTTCTGGATCTTGGTGACCTGTTAATTTCAACAGACATTAGTGCTGCTTTAGATTCCTTTAAAACAGTAAGTTCCTTCTGAGTTTAAATGCCTTCTTATTTCTATCAATTGCAACCTGCTTACCTGCTGCTTGTCTTTCTCCTTTTCAGTTGGTCTATAGAGTGTTCTAATATTCCCTAGTAAAGTACTAAAAAATATCTTCAATCGAAAGTTACTATAGGATCAGATCTCCTTCTGTAACATTTTGGAAGAGTTAATAAAAATAAACCAATCTAAATCTCTTTTGGGATTTTAAAAGAGCAGGAAAGCATACTGGTTCTCAACTTAAAAAAAAAAAAAATTTAAATATTAGGTTGTTAAGTTACTGATGAAGTTTTTCTTTAGATCAGTAGTTAGGGTGAATGGTGAGTAGTGGTGGTTCGGTATGGTATATCGAAAATACCAAACCATACTGTCAATCTTACCAAAAATTTCGGTATATTAAATATACATACTGTTTCATACTGAAAATTAGGCATACCGTCCCATACCGAATCATACCAAAATAACGATATGCCATTTCATGCCAAAAAATTAATAAACAATTTCATGCTGTCCATACCAAATTTCTTTTAGGAATTTTTTCCACATGATACCAAAATACTGAGATACTGTGATATTTAGATACCGACTTGTTTTAGCATACCTGTATACACCGAAAATTTTGGTAAATTCAGTATTTTTTAGTACGGTAAGTGCAATATACTGAAATTCAGTATTTTCCCCACCAATCCTTAATGGTGAGTCATCTTTTAATACTCCCTCCTTCCCCCAAATTTATTCCCCTTTTTGTGGGCACGGGTTTTAAGAAAAATGAGATAAAGTAAGGATATTGTGGAATAATTGTGGGGTCCACTAAGAATAAGTGATTGTTTGTGAGTGTGAATAAAATAATGTTTTCTAAAAGGGGAATGAGAATAAATTTGGGGGACAAACGAAAATGGAAAGTGGGAATAAATATTGGGGGACAGAGGGAGTAGTAAAAGAATCCTATTCATTCAGTGACTGAATGAGTCAGAGTCACTTAAATCTCTTATTTGAACAAGGCATTCGGGGGTTTAATCATTAAGACTGTAAATAAGAATAAATAGTGTTCCTATGGAACAAGCCTCTATGCTCTAGCTATTATTCCCTTAAGCCGTTTTCTTTAAGAAACATTTCAAGACCTATAAGACAAATAAGTATTACTTGCAAACGAGGGCCCTTTTATTGGAGACGGTGATGTGGATACGTGTAACTTTTGATACTCTTGGACGATGTTTATTTGAAAACTTTGTCTCTTTTCAATATCAAGCAACCATAAAAAATATCATACTCTTTTCATATTGTTAATTTTACTGTAATTTGTAAAAGTATTAATGGCCCATGCTTCCTCTTTCTACCTTGAGTGATATCAAATAGGTGCATTTGGCATTCCACAAATATTTGTTATGGGACGGATGATGTGCTGGGGTGAGGAAAGGTTACTGTAAGAGTGATAAGAGTATATTCATTGTTGTTTGCTTTTAAGGACCCTGGGTCCTTTTGTATAGATGTGTTTTGTGTGCTTGGTCTGTCTTCTTTTTTATGGCTTTTGAGGTTATTTGACACCCCTCCATCCCATTTTAGATTGCTCAAGGAAAAACTGTTCGGATTCACAAGAAATTGTGGATGGGTATATAAGTGGGCGTCAATTCTTGACCTTTGACCATGGTTTTGGGTTAAGTTAGGGCTCCCTAACTTATATTCCTAACAATTGGCGCCGTCTGTGGGAAAATGTTCGGGCGGGCTGCGGAATGGGGCTACCCGATGGTGGGCCCAGGGGTTGCCACCCCGGATGTGGGCCCAAGGGGGGTTGCCACCCGGGAAGTGGACCTTGACATATGGGTTGCCGCCCGGAGTGTGCCGTCCGTGGACTTCCGGCTTTAAGGGGGGTCGATTGTTACGATCCCACGTTGGATCCACAAGAAATTGTAGATGGGTATATAAGTGGGAGTTGATCCTTGACCTTTGACCATGATTTTGGGTTAAGTTAGGACTCCCTAACTTATATTCCTAACAAAAACTGTGTTTTATATATAAAGTAGTGGCATATGGGTAAATATGTGTATATGTTTGTGAGTGTGCATGTAAATCAATGTTTCCTTTTTTAATATTGTGCAAATTTGTATGAGACGTCCAAATAAGAAAAGTGTGCAAATTCCTATGGGACAGAGGGAGTATTTGTTAAAATTTCCCGTCCTATTTGTTGATTGCATGATTATGGAAACTTATAAAACTCATGCATATCGTTTCTAAGTATTTTGTGGATGCAATGAGATTCTCTTCCTACACTTGGAAGGTACGTTAATTAGGCAGTCATACAACTCTGATTATTACTGAAGTCTGCAGCTTTGTACAGGCCCGTAATCTGCTGAAAAAAGCAAATGAGGAAGTGCCTTTAGACCTGCTTAACAATATTGGCGTGCTCCACTTTGAAAGGGGTGAATTCGAGGTTAGTGCACATTCGTCAGTACCACACAATTTGATACCCTGAGTTTGTGGTGGACTGAATCAAGTTGTTTATGTTGCAATATATATATCTTGTGTTTCCCAGTTTGCAAGTGAGGCATTTAGGGAGGCTCTGGGAGAGGGCATATGGTGCAACTTTCTTGATGCTGAAGGAGGATCCATTCCAAACACAACACAGCCAAATGCTAATGCCAATTTAATTAATAGCACACGGTATCCTGTTGATGACAGCTCAGTCATTCGTCAGTATAAGGACTTGCAATTGTTTCATCGACTTGAGGAACAAGGCCTATCTGTGGAACTTCCATGGAATAAAGTTTCAGCGTTATTTAATTTAGCTCGGGTATTGGAGCAGCTGCATGACACTGAATCAGCAAGCATACTATACCGCATGATAATTTTTAAGGTATAATTGTCTTCTGGTCCTGCAATTATTGATGAATATTGGGGCATGTATTCACAGCAGTTTCTCTGGAACTTTGGTGTTTAGTCGCACTGTAATTATAATATTCAACAAGTTCATGATATTGCACAAATTTGACTGTAGGATGAACTTCACACTTCCTTTGATGGGTGCATCTATTAGTATGCACCATGTTCTACTGCATATGTATTTTAAAGAATCACCATGCTAAGTTTCTGTTCTTAAATTAAAAGATATGAACTGATGCAGTTAAAGGAAACAGGACTGGAATAATAATGATTAATATTTTTAAGCTACTCGTGCATCTTCGTATACTGTTATTGCAAATTTGATTTAAGGGTCATATCATGTCTGATGATCAAATTGACTTGATGATATAGTTGAGTTGTATTGTGTTTAGAGCTGTTATTTGAATCGGGCTTTAGAGCTCGATTCCACTTGTGAAAGCTCGAACATTGCTCATTTATATTAACAAATTAAGCTGAGCTGAGCTCGAGCTCATAAAATACGCTATTTACTAACAAGCTGGCTTGAGCTCAATTAGTTAGACTCGATATATGAGGACTTCCTTGTCATTTCATTGTAAAGTGATAACTCCCGAAGTGATATTTAGACTCGTTGCAAAGCCAAGTTGAACTCTATCTTCAGCTCATTAATGTAATCAAGAGAGCTTGACCTCAGCTCGAGTCGAGTTCGAACTTCAAGTACTCGGCTTGACTTGAATAACAGCACTGACTGTGTTCTGCAAAGAACTGTTGATAATTTTCTGACATTGATTTTATTTTTATCTGTAATTTGATCATTATTTGTGATAATCAAATAATAAGTAGATGACAACTCGCACATCATAATTAGCAAGTTGCTCTATCTGTGTTGACCGCTCTACCAACAGTTTGTTTAGATTTTCACTACCTGATTGTTCTCTTACTTTGTGCATTTGCATTTATATTATTAGGTTTAATTTTTAATTTTATGCACAAGCTCACTTTGATGACCTTGTAATCTCTTCAAAAGATTAAAGTGAAATTTATGATCCTGCTAATGTTGATTATAAGTTTATGACGCAGTTGCCTTTTGAATCTGGTTTTCTTTATTCATTTCTCTTGAACTTCATTTTTCAGTACCCGGACTACACAGATGCTTATTTGAGGCTTGCTGCCATTGCAAAAGCTAGAAACAATGTCCAAATCAGCCTCGAACTGGTAGTTATACTCTTATAGTTCTGGAAAGCTTTCTTCAATACTCTTATGCAGTAATGCTATAAATTGTCTTTTCTGTTATACCATTTCTCTTTAACGAGTTTTCTGGTCGTAGATCGGGGATGCACTAAAGGTGGATGAAAAGTGCCCAGATGCTTTATTAATGCTTGGTGACTTGGAACTCAAGAATGACGACTGGGTCAAGGCGAAAGAAACTTTTCGCACCGCTAAGGACTCAACGGATGCAAAAGATTCTTATGCTGCAGTTTGTCTGGTATAACTTATTCAGCATGGTTCAATGCTTTAAACTACTGCGATTATTTCAATGTCTTATGTTAGATGGATTGCACTTCTCCTTGGTTTTACATTGAATGACTCCTAAGTGTCCCTCAATCAGCTTGATCCTTCCCATTCCCTTACAGCCTTCTGATATGCTCTCTCCCGAACTTTTAAGTTAATCAAGTTAAGTGATCTGGTGGAAGAAGCCCTCTCTATAATTAGTTAAGTACTGTTATTTATGTTGGTACACTTGCCAATTTAAGATTACAAGCCTCTCAACTAGAAGTAAATATATATACCACCAGAATATAATGCAATTGATAAAGGTGCTCTCTGGTTTTCTTCCTCTTTTCTTTTTAGCTCATATATGCATTTTTTACCTCCTTCCAGTGCCAGAAACTTTAATGTCTTTTCATCCCTCACAGTTTTGCGCAGTGGAGCTTATACTTCCATTTACTTGTATATATTAATGCCAACTAGCAGTTCAGCAATTTGTGCACTTGTCTTTATATATTCCAGGGGAACTGGAACTACTTTGCAGCAAATCGCAATGAGAAAAGAGCTCCAAAGCTAGAAGCTACACATTATGAGAAGGCCAAGGAACTGTATACAAAAGTATGTTTACTTCTTGCAACCTGCTTTTTTCTACTTTCCTGATTAGCTTTCTCCTGTTTTGGCAATTACTATTACATTCAGTTTGAAATCACATGTAATCTTTAGTGGCCTCTGGTTTTTGTCTAAGGAATTGAACCATGTATAAGTGCTCTTTTTAATTTGCATTCACTGGAAAGAAGCATTACCAGCATCCCTTTTCCATATTTTGTGCCATACCATATATTATATATATTTGCAATATCAAGCTCCTTCTGACATGTATATATTTCATCCTACTAGGTTCTGCTGCAGCAATCTGCTAACCTTTATGCAGCAAATGGTGCCGGTATGGTGTTTGCAGAAAAAGGTCAATTTGATATAGCTAAGGATCTATTTACACAGGTAATTATACTGTCATAAGATATTATGACCCATAAAAGATAAAAAATATATCCTGTTTAAAGTGTCTTTTCTTAGGTTCAAGAAGCTGCAAGTGGAGGTTTTGATGTCCACATTCCAGATGTATGGATTAATCTGGCTCATGTTCACTTTGCTCAAGGCAATTTTGCTTTAGCTGTGAAAATGGTAAAATGCAGATTTTCTCAATTATTTATCTATGAGAAGAAATAAGATGTCTGCATCTGCATCTTTTAAAAAGTCATGTTCGTTTTTGCAGTATCAAAATTGTTTGCGCAAGTTCTACCACAATACAGACAATCAAGTGCTTCTCTACTTAGCTCGTACCCATTACGAAGCTGAACAGTGGCAAGACTGTAAAAAGACATTACTAAGAGCTATCCACTTGGCTCCTTCTAATTATACGTTAAGGTTTGATGCAGGAGTTACCTTACAGAAGTTCTCAGCATCAACGCTTCAGAAGACAAAAAAGACTGTAGATGAGGTCAGCATCTTATGTCTTTCTAACATATTCTTAAGCTTTTTCTTCTAAAAACATGGGGGTGAGTGTGCTGCACCCTATGTTTGATACTCCTGAGGTACAGAAAGTAGAGCTTACCCTTTCTCTGTGTTATTTTCCCTAGCCCTTTTTCTGTGTTCTTTTCCCTAGTCCTTTTAGGTCTTCCCTTATTTTTTACCAAAAAGTAGTCACTCATTTACCATCTGTGTTGCATGTAACTATATTAAAGCCATGCCAAGAGTGATTCAAATATTGTCCTCCAATGTTGTCCAGTCCAGATGAAATAATTAATTTTTCACCAAAAATTTTGCAACTTAAATAAGTAGTGAATTTGTTTGATAATCTCAATTAGTTTTCCTTTCAGAAAAATTTACTTGATTTCTGAGTTGCATCTCTGTTTGAGTCTCCCTCTCTCATATGGATCCCTTCCCCTTCATGTTAGCTTCGAGCTACTGTAGCAGAGCTCAAGAATGCTGTTCGTATGTTCAGCTTGCTATCTGCAGCTACAAATCTACAGTCTCATGGTTTTGATGAGAAGAAAATCGAAACTCATGTGGCATACTGCAAGCACTTGCTTGATGCAGCAAATGTACATTGTGAGCTTGCTGAACGCGAAGAAATGAAGAATAACCAAAGATTGGAAGTCATGCGTCAGATGGAGTTGGCTGAGGAATCACATAGAAAGGCAGAAGAGCAAAGAAAAGTTCAGGTGATTCATTTCTGAGATTCTTTTTTTCTTTTCTTTTTAAGTCTTATGAAGTCTCTTTATTTACTCAAAATTCTACACTGGACACAGTTGGAGAAACGTAAACAGGAGGATGAATTGAAACAAGTTATACAGCAAGAGAAGCATTTGGCTCGCATCAAGGTAATGATATAAGCAGCTGTAAGTGGTATCTGGTCAAAAGTTGTTGTTAAGTGGTATCTGGTCAAAAGTTGTTCTTTATCTGTATATTACTGTCGAATGGCTCTCTGAACTTGTTTATGACAAATTTTAGTTTCAAAGTTATGATATAAGCAGCTGTAATTCTACTCAGCTCAGAAAAATGCAATTAAAAATTGTCATTGAGTTAAAATATTTGATGATTTCCAGGAACAATGGAAGAGCAGCTCTGCTTCAAAACGGAAAGAGAGGCCCCAGACTGATGATGAGGAGGGTGGTAAAGAGAAAAGGAGAAGAGGTGGAAAGCGGAAGAAGAAGGATAAGAAATCACGCTATGAATCTGAGGAAGCAGAAGCTGAGGTGGATGATCAAGAGGGAGTGGACTATGAAGACAATAATATAAACTATGGAGAAGATCATTACAATCAGAGAAATGATGTCGAGGAGAAAGAAGATGTTCCCCAGGATCTTCTTGCTGCAGCTGGCTTAGAAGATTCTGATGCTGACGATGATGAAGTAATCATCTTTCTCTCTCTCTCTCTCTATATATATATATATATATATATATATATCATAAAATATTTAGACAATGAAATATAGTACAAGTAGTTTATGCCGATGCTGGGTTCCATAAGAACTTACCATTGGGCTCCATATCAAAACCGTATGTGAGTGTGTGTGGTCCCTTTTGACTGAGCTCCTTACTGTCTTCTCTTGTTGGCAATGGGCTCCATATCAAAACCGTATGTGAGTGTGTGTGGTCCCTTTTGACTGAGCTCCTTACTGTCTTCTCTTGTTGGTGAAGGCTGCACCTTCAAACCCGAGTAGACGAAGAAGGGCTTGGTCAGAATCGGATGAAGAAGACGAGCAATTACAGAGGCAGCCAGAGATGGAGATGCAGGAGAGCGATGGGGATGTGAATGGAGGTGGTGCAGGTGATGAAGAGTGAGAATGCCCTCAAGAATTACTCTTGTGAAAAGAAATTTCTCAACTGGAAATTGCAGAAGAAATACCGTTTTAAGTGAAGATTTTTAGATACAATTTTGTTTTATTCGAAATAGTTATTTTGCATTAATGTAATGAGAATTAAATATCGTATTACTTTTTCGTGGTTTCTATTTTTTTTTTCTTATGATAAATATGGCATTAACTAAGTAAATTTACTTTATATACGTAAACGAAAGATACTAAATGCATTATACATACATTTGTCACAGAAAATTCATCTAATTAATTTCCTTTTATTTCTAATATGTTTATATAAATATTTCACCAATTTTTTTATTTTGTAAATTTAATTTTTTAGGCTACTATAAATTTATAATTTATTTATTTTATCTATTTAATTGTATATCCATTCAAGTTTTAAATTTTAAATTAACAACCAATTTATTACTAATTCTGTCAGTTCACAGTTGTTTCTCCACGAATTCCAATGTGAATTTGGTCAATCGCCCGTTTAGCAATAGACTTATGTCTCTTGTAAACGCCAAATTTTAAATTAGCAATACTCTGTTTATCGCTAATTTGGATGATTGTTTTAAAGTCGTTATAGGTATCAGTCTAATTTGAATTTGGAAGATTAATTTTGGAAGTAATATAGCGCTAAATTTCATTAAGCAATCAACCTTGAGGACAAGAGAAAGGCTTACGCCCAAGTAGGCAAGTACTTCATTACCCACGACTGATTGAAAGTGATAACACAAAGATAGTTATTAGCGGGAGGAAGCCCACTACAAAAATAATATTTTTGCAAATAAAATTAGCGTCCCCCTACATATCGGTCTTTAAATATATAAATTTGTGATCGATACAGATTGATGGTTAATTGATCACAATATATTGAGATTAGCGATCACATCTCACATCGATCACTAATCTAACTAAATAAGCGATCATCTTAAACAACTGACCAAATTAAAAACTACCTAGGTTGTCTCAGAATCCAAACATCTAAATCAGCAACCGCCTAGTCGGCTGTTAAATCTAAATTATCATTTTGAGATCGTCGGACAATTTTAAATTTAAATTATGGATTTGCAACCCTCTTTAATTCGGTTTAAGGCCACTTCTCATAATTGATTTAGGTGGTTTCTAATCTTATGTTTTGAGACCCTTTTTTTTTTGTATTTGGTGACCGCCAAATTATCGACTTTCACCGTTCATTTATTTGCATGTGTCTGACGTGAAATAAATGTAGATTTGGATGTCTGATTTGATAATTCATGTGCTAGATTGCATTTGTTTTATCTCAATTGTGTTTAAAATGTATTTTTGTTGATTTTTTTTTTTTTTTGTTGTTGTATTTTTGTTGAATTGATAGGAAAATTTAAGAAAAATGAAGCATGTATGTTGTGCCCAGTTTCGACTACGCCACCTGGCATGTGGCTAGCGAGCAAATAAATAAAGAAAATCTGCTGGAGGGGAAGAATTGGGACTGAATATGTAACGGGAAGTGGGCTCAAGGTAAAATGCATAGAGGATAGAAAGTGAGAAGATCATTGACATTGGACAGCCCAAGAACTGGGGGCAAGATCCTTGCCGACCAGGCGACAAGCTGAAAGAAGAAGCACACTCTCTATCCAAACTCAGCCTATGTGTGACAGAGGATCAACGTATAAGAAGGAAAATATCTTCCAAACATAAAAGATTGGACAGTTTCAATTAGCTATACAGGGGATTAAGTGTACTAAGGTCAACTTGAGAGCTATTTGACACAAGAAAATTGAATACAAGGTTCTGACACAACCGTCAATAGATTACGACATAGGTTAGATAGACTGATCAACATTAAATATAGACATTTAAAGTCTCACTATATTTCTGACTGGCGGCAGGAGATGGAGGACTTGGAGAGCACAACTGCGATCAAATGATAGAGGAACAACCTCTTCTGCACAATATGTTGGCCAGACAAAGAAAATGTGAACTAATAATAAATGGCTCCCCTGAGGGAGCATTAACTACGTTGGGTGGAACAAGAGTTGCACAGATATTAAATACATAAATTTTTGAGTAGTTGAAAGCATTCAAAAGTATTTATTCTAGACTTTTATCATTTTGATTGTTGTTTTGTCACCTTCACTTAACCATGTAGATTCCACCACCAAATTAACCATCAATACCGTAGAAACAAACAGTTCAAAAATTAAACTTGGATGAAGAAGATATGAGAAGACGAAGTTTTGAGGACGGACTAAGCACATTACGAGCCCGCTCAACCCCACAGGAGCCAAATAGCTCGACCAGACCTGGAATTTATGCTCCTCTCGACCCTCAAGAGCCACGAAGCATAACTAGAGCGAGTTCTACGCCCCCTTGACACCTATGAGCTTAGAAGCTTGGGTCAAGCGACTAATATCCCTAGCCCATTTTCTAAGCTCAATTCTATAAAAAGCACGATTGAAAAGGCTTTAGGATGATTATTGAACATACTTTTGTTCTAGACAACAAGAAACACACGCACACACGAATTATTGAGGTTTTTAAATTATTTTTTATTGAAGATTCTCATAAAAGTATTATTTTTATGGTTTCACCCTATTCAGGTGATATTCTTCTAATGATTTTAATAACTTTTGTTATGTTATTTTCTGAGATGCTTTTCCAACTCTCTGTTATATTAACTTTTCTAGTCATGAAATAAACTTGTCATACTTTGAATATGTAAAGTTAGGGAAAATTCTATTCGAGATAGGAAAGTACGCGTATTTTATGGATTTTAACTCTGTTTTATATTTCAAGGGTATGTTTTGTACAATAGTAACACACATGCAACAAACTTAAAAGCTCGATTATATATATTTAACTCATGCATACGACTATTGGTGGATTAAATACTTATGGTCATAGATCTCAAATTCACCTTCAAATTGTGGTGCAACCTAAGCGTCATTCTTTCTACACGTCCCGTATCTGCTCTAAACCGAACTAAAACCAGGCTTCTTACAGACCTTCTTACCCTTCATCACCTCCCATACATCCTCAACACCTCGCCACTCACCCTCTGACGCATATATATTCGAAAGAGTCACAAAACTACCAGCTTTCTTCATCTCCATCCTCACATATTCATCAATCTTTTCAGCAAGATCCTTTCTTTCATAAATCTTGCAGCCATTCAGAAAAGCCCCGATGATTGAATCCGTCATCATCCCCATACCAATCTCTTTTACAACACCATAAGCCTCTTCAATCCTCCCATACCGACACAGAAGATCTACAAGACATGAGTAATGCTCTTCATTCGGTTCCATTTCCATAGACTTGAAAATCTCCATCCCTTTATCAACTTCACCCCCATGGCTACAAGCACACATAACAGAGGTTATAGTAACTTCATTCGGTTCTATTCCTTCATCCTTCATCCTTCCAAAAATCTCGACTGCAGAGGTCACCATCCCATGCTTCCCATAACATCCAATCATAGCATTCCACAAGCCAACGTTCTTGTTACTAATTGCATTGAACACACGGAGGCCCTCGCGAATGCTCCCACATTTTGAGTACATATCAATAAGCGCACTCCCAACAAACGCGTTGATACTGATTTCCATTCTATATATCAATCCATGAATCTCTTTTCCTCTACGAATTGAACCGATCATTCCACATGATGGGAGCAGCCCTGTTACAGTCACTTGATTAGGCTTGATTCCAGAAGTTAACATGGTGTGGAACATCTGTAAGGCTTCCATAGCCTTTTCACTTTGAACAAAACCCGAGATCATCCCATTATAAGTAACCAAATCAGGGACTAATCCTTCATGGCCCATCTGAGAGAAAAACTCAAGGGCACCATCAGAATCTCCCATCCTTGCATGACCTGCAATGATCGCAGTCCACGAGATAACATTAGGTTCAACACCTTCTAATCTCATTCTCTGAAACAGAGTAACTGATTCATCAATCTCTCCTACATTAGCGTAGCTACAAATCATGGCCGTCCATGAAGCAATATCTTTGTCACACATTTTATCAAACACTCCGCGTGCATCAACAATCTTCCTGCACTTCCCGTACATATCTATCAAAGCAGTGCATAGTAACAGATCCTCTGCCAACCCCATTCGATAAACCAGGCAATGGAATTGCTTCCCTAAGATCACATCCTGAAAATCGCGGCAACCTCTCAAGATCGCTGAAAAAGTGTACCTATTCGGCGAGCTGTAATCGTTTCTCGATTCTTGCATCAGCGAAAAGTACCCAATAGCTTCGTCGTGAGACCCTGCAGAAATTAAGGCTTGGATCATCCAATTGAAGGCGAAAACATTTGGCTGTGGAGTTAGGTGGAAGAGTAACTTGGATGAAATAAAATCCCCAGAACATGCATAAGCGCCGATGAGCTTTGAGCTGAGTGACAGAGAATTCATGTCGACGTGATTGGTTAACAGTAATCCATGGATTTGTTTGCATGGTTTCAAAGCCTTCTGTTTCGTGCATTTATGCAACAACGAACTGAAATGGTTGGGGAGTGAAAGCAGCGATCTTTTCATATTCGTCCTCTAATTTCTCAGTTGCATTTTCTCGCAGATATGATCTGAAATTTGAAATTATGAGGTTAAAAAATAGGAGTTAAAATTGATACTCCTTCCAACAAAAACTAATTTCACACCGAACATGACATACAAACAAATATATATATATATATATATATATATATACTTTATTAATTCTTTTGAGTTAAATATTTTTTTTAGATTGTTGAAAATAGAATTGAGACGTATACATAAGATAAAGGAAAAAGATCTATTTTGCCATTTTCTCACCTCCATATGATCTTTTTTTGCCCTACTTTTAAAAAATGATGATCTATTTTGCTCTTTGATGAGGTCATGAATATAGCTATTAAATGGGTCGGCCCGGATCGGTACATGCCCAGTGGGCCGTGGTGTGGTCCGGCCCAATTTTCTTCAGACCACAAATTTTTAAGCCCATCCTGGCCTAAGACAGGCCACCGGCCCAACTTTTTTATTTTTTTTTATTTTTAATATATCACAATTAAATTTAATTTCTACTTGAATTATAATTTTTGATACTTTTGTATTGCAATTTTGACGACTGGCCTACACTAGAATTATAAATTTTGTAGCATTCTACAGAATTTCTTTTATATTCAAGTTCTTTACATGTATATGCAGAAAATTGGTGATATGCAGAAAAAAAAATGTATATGCATAATAAAAAAAATACATATATTAAAATCAGAAAATATATATGTAGAATAAAAAAATACATATATGAAAATATCTATTGAATATATGAATATAACTTTAATACCAGAAAAAAAAAGGAGAAAAACTATAAATTCAGAAAAATAATATTCGATATTAAAAAATGAAAAATATAAAATTTGAATATTAATATAATAAAAAATAAAAAATAGAAAAGATTAATAATCAACTGTTTTGAAAATTTTGGAAAAAAATAAAGATATATAAAACATTCAAATTTAATATTAAATGTGAATTTTATAAAAAAATTATAAAATAAACAAGATAAAATTTTAATTAAAAAGACGGTCATATTTTGAATGAAAAAAAAATGGCAATATAAAGTGAGCCGAGAGAAGATTTTTTTTAAAAAAAAAGTCAACAAATGTAAGCCATATTTTGAACTAAAAAAATGATGGCAAGTGGCAACTAAAGGGGAAGTAGTTTTGCAGAATTGTCAGCCCACTTTTGGAATTTAAGGATGATTTTTTTGACCCTCTTTGTAAAATGCAGTTTTTTATTTTTCTCTTGGCAGATAGTGGATTATAAGTGATTATATTTTATAATTATTTCAAAAATATATAGTATTGTATATATATATATATATATTCTAATTTTTGTATGCACTAAATGCATTATACAATTCAACCGTATTATTATTGAAAAATAAATTTTAAAAAATACACTTTTTAGTAATAATATCCATGACTTTTCAAAAATATTTCATTTAAGTTTTAAAAATTAGACTTAAATTACACAATACAATTGTGCATGACTTACCCATGTGTATAAATGCATATTTGCAATCTCTAGTAGAATTGAAAAGTAATATTAAATGATTTTAGTAGCAAAATAAATAATAAGAATTGTGTTAAACTTAAGTAATTTTAAAAAATAATTAAGAAAAATATATTTGCAAAATAAATGCTTTTATTGAGTATTATTTTTTGAGAAATGTGTAGAAGTATTTAAGTGAAAATTAAATGTTAAAAACATTACTTAACCAAAAGTAATAATAAAGTTGAAAACATATTTTAAATGTTTTTTCTCAAAAAGTGACTAATTCAATTTTTTCTTTACAAAAGCGCTAAATATAATTCATATATGTTTGACCAAGTGGAAATGTGTGTTTAAAAAAATTGGCACTTTTTTTAATCTCGAATTCTTAGTTATACAAAACGAAAAACCCACTCTGATTGCTAATCCAACTCCGACAACATTGATCAATGACAACTCTTTGGCTCTAATGTTTACGTTGACCTATGAAATTAACACTCACAACCGTGGATCCTAATCAACATTTCCTCCTTAAGAAGTAGAGCTTCAACATAAAATAAAAGTCAGCCTACAACTCATCCTTGACATCCTCATCCTGAGAAGATTCTGCTTCCTTTGCACTGCTTTCTGTCTCCGTTTCTTCTACTACGTCGTCGTCCTCCTCAACTGTAGCATCAGGGCTGATTTTGAGGCTGTTCTTAACCGAGCTATAGATACGCGAAGCAAATTCCTTTGGATCGTTGAGCGAAAAACCACTCTCCATAAGCGCCGTCTGATACACCAGTTGTGCTGTTGGCTTCAAGCTTTCATCCTGTACCATCATAAACCCAAAGAGAAGATTTCTAATTAGGAGACAATAGGTTAGGGAATAAAAATGGTATAACATCATTTTTTTCTTTTGTATCTGATGTGTTACTTTTTTCAGTTTGATCCCCCTCTCACTACCTATAAAATTTGGCCCTGGAATCCTTTTACTCACCTTTGATCTTCCCGTTAGTTGGCCATCTGTTGACTGATGAAAGGGGTGCTAGATGTAATTTATTTAAAATATTTCAAAAGAATTACATTTAACACGCTTAATTAGTTGATTCTGTTGATCATCTGACGATCAACCAACGGTAGAATTAAATATGGGAGTAAAGTGTGCTGAGTGAGGGGGGATCAAAATTGAAAAAAAGATAAAAACATACAGAAAAAATCTAGTGTGAAATTACCTCAGAGTCCTTTGCTAGTCTTTCCCGGAGTTCCTTGATAATAGGGTGTCTGGGGTTAATTTCAAGCACCCTCTTACCACGCATGTAAGCTTGTTTGCTAGCATCGGACAGAGTTTGAGACTGCATGATTCTTTCCATGTTTGCACTCCAACCGAATTTCGATGTGACAACCACACACGGGGAGTCGGCCAAACGGTTGCTAATCTTCACATCATCAACATTTTCACTGGCGAGAGCACCTTTCCACCATTTGGTCAACTCTTTAAAGGACTCCTTCAGTTCCTTGTCTTTTGAATCCTTCCCTAGTTTGAGTCCCTCTTTAGATACATTTTGGAATTTCTTGTCTTCGTAATCCATCAGATATTGCATCAGATATTCATCCACAGGATCAGTGAAGAAAATAACCTGCACCCACAAATCAAATTCAGACTCCAGCAATGTATTGCAGCAATCAAATTTTAGGAACTATGATTGAAGCTCACCTCAAAATTCTTCTTTATCAATCTCTCGAGGAATGGAGATTTCTCGAGCTGCTCCTTGCTTGTTCCAGTGATGTAAAAGACATCTTTCTGTCCTGACTTCATTCTTGAGATGTATTGATCCAGCGAAGTCAATTTACCATCTGATTTATTGCTGCACACAGTAAATATACACAACAATCAACATCTTTTAAAACAAATTATAGTTTAAGATTGAACCAAACTGTCTCAATTCTGAAAGTATGCCTACGTCTCAAATCTAAGAAGTTTCGCCAGACGGTTTCTGTTGGTAGCATCCTCAATAATACCAAGCTTAATTGACTTGCCAAACTCATTCCAAAATTTTGCATACTGGCCTTTCTTCTCATTGTTGTCTCCGGATTCTTCAATCTCTGCAGTACCATCAAATTTCATAAATACAAAACATAATATAATATAAAATGAAATTAATATTATCTTTCCTCACACCTTTGTTATCTTTATCATTAGATTCCTCTGGGTCTTCTTCAGCAAGTTTGCGAATCATATCAAGGGCCTTGCGGATAAGTTTCTTTTTTATTGTTTTCAAACTGCTGTGCTGTTGTAACATTTCTCGTGATACATTAAGTGGCAGCGAGTCAGAATCGACAAGACCCTGGTGACATGCAAATAGTAAGAAACAAGAATTGCAAAGCTCAAATTATAGCATTCTATCAAATGGTTTGATGAGATCGAATCTTACCTTCAAGAAGTTCAAATACTTGGGCAGAAGTTCATCAAATTCATCTGAGATGAAGACTCGTCTTACATATAATTTCAAATTGGATTTGTTTGCATTGTAGTAACTCTCATATAAATCATGAGGAGCTTTGGGAGGTACAAACAACACAGCCTTGAATTCAACATCACCTTCAGCAGTAAAGTGACTCCATGTTAGAGGCTTCTCATCACCAAAGTCCTGTCAATGGAGACTTAAATTTTAATACCAATAAATAATAAATGAATCATGGAACTCTTGAAGCAAGATAAGGTACCCACCTTGGACAGAGAGTGATAGAATTTTGTGTATTCTTCATCGGTGACCTCCTTTGGATTACGTAACCATATAGCTTTAACATCATTCAAGAGTTCCCATTCGTAGGTAGTTTTCTTAACTGTCTTTGTTTTGGGTTTTTCCTCATCCTCGTCCTTTTCAGTATCTTCTTCCTCTTCTTCCTCAGAAGATTTACTTTCAGCTGTTTTGTATCATAATGCATTAGGAACTGGATGCACGTATACTTAAGCAAATTTTATTAGACAAGTAATAAAAGATGCACAATTAATATGGAGAATGAACAAATAAATCGTGCATACGTTTTTCCTCCTCGTCACTAGAATCATCTTCATCAGCAGGAACCTCCTCATCCACTTCTTTGCTTGCCCAAAGGTGTATGGGGAAGTTGATAAACTCAGAATACTTTTTCACCAGCTCCTGCAATAAAAAATATCAAGAATATAAGAATATGATTGTCAAATGTACAGTACAACTAAAGGATACAACCCAACAAAGAAGGTATTGCCCCCAACAGTGTCTCAAGTGAACCTCTGTTACTCAACATCACTATCTGAACGGTCTTATTCTCCACGTTGAAAAAGAGCAGGTATAAAAGTCCATATCCAAATACCATCGTAAAAATAGAAGAGAGGAACCAGAACCCATCATGTGTCTACTGAGGATTTAGAATCATAACCTCTTC
This sequence comes from Prunella vulgaris, assembly GCA_026898435.1. Classification (NCBI taxonomy): domain Eukaryota; kingdom Viridiplantae; phylum Streptophyta; class Magnoliopsida; order Lamiales; family Lamiaceae; genus Prunella; species Prunella vulgaris. The sequence goes on along the minus strand of JAPKLY010000078.1, from coordinate 581,920 downwards.
AGAAAGGTTACATTCCCCAGAGTTCTTACTGATGCTATTAACTCTTTATAAGGTTTTCATTCAAAATAAATTAAATAATTTCTAAATAATGAGTTCATAGTCACCCTTAAACCTTAATGGGATCCAAACACCACCGAACAAAGCTTAGACATCTCAGAATGGAACAAGAGATTGTCCAGATAATAAACACAAAATGCACAGATGACAGAAGGTCTGGGAAAATAACTAGAACCAAGTTACACATATTTCAACTGAAACACGATATAAGACAAAAAGAAGAGAGAACCAGGAATCCTAGAAGCAGTTATAGTTCAGTGCTAATGGTTGGATTATACAATTTATCTTGAAAAATTCTGACTACTTGAGCAAATGAATGGGCCAAATCAGACAATATATTAAAAAAACCAACCTTCAATTTGAACTCATCCAAATACTCCTGAGCTTCATCTCTAAGGTGCAATCTGATTTCAGTCCCACGACCAAGTGGTTCGTTCCATGTATCTTCTGATATTGCGAAGGCACCATCTGCTTTTGACTCCCAGACATGCCTGGAAGTGGTCACAGTTTTAAACGTAACTGTTTATTACATTCTTTAAAGGATAACCTACTAAGTACAGGAAGGTGGTGAAAAAGAACATACTGCTTATCATCATTATTTTTACTAATTACTTCAACATAGTCAGCAACAAGGTATACTGAGTAGAATCCAACACCAAATTGCCCGATGAGATTGAGATCTCCACTTGTTTGCATCTTTTCAACAAATGCTGTACAAACAACATAATATGAATTAACCAGCACCAACTTTGGCATAATAAAAAAAAAATCACTACACTATGAAACAGATCACTATTATACCTGAAGTTCCAGACTTTGCAATGGTACCCAAATTCTTGATTAGATCCTCCTTTGTCATTCCAATACCTCTGTCGCGGATTGAAAGTATTTTCTTTTCTTTGTCCAATTTGATCTGCATATATTAAATAAATTAACATCTACAGAAAGTGACTAAATATTACATGGCGTGCATTGGATGGCCTGCTTAGGAATTCCCTAGCTCAAAATTTAAATTTCAGATAAGATTCGGCATAATGTAACTTCAAATTCAAGTGTCACTTGGAAATTCACATAACTTGAAATTTTATTTGCTTGAAATTCCATATGCGAGAGGGAAACCTTACTATTTTAGCATGATTCGTATATAATGGAACGCTTCAAGCTTTATTCTGCAGTGTAAATTTTACCTGAATCTCAAGCTTAGTATTTTCACCTTCACCCAAGATTTCCTTGTCTGTAAGTGATAAAAACCTGATCTTGTCCAGAGCCTGAATTATCACAAAAATCAGACATTTTACTCAAACAACTTAATAAAACATAAACCACAAAACAAGGATTTTAAAAAAAAAAAAAAAACCAATCTCACATCTGAAGCATTGGAGATCAATTCTCTCAAGAAAATATCCTTATTGCTGTAAAGAGAGTTGATGATAATATCCATAAGCCGCGAAACCTCAGCCTGGAATTCGAACTTCTCCGCATTCGCGCGGAGTGATTTTCTAGACATTGATTCAGCCTCCCTAAATCACATGAACAAAATCAATAAAACGTAAATCGATTAACACACGACAAATAAACGCCAACAGATCCGTAGGTAATCACCTCTTAACAACATCAGAATCAGTAGATAGTCCATGCGGAACAGCGCCGATTTTCTCTTCCACCTTGGGCGGATCAACCGGCGCATCTGAATCGGCTTCCGCATTCGCGTGTATTCTCCTACCTAATGCATTTCATCCACCAAAACACTAATCATCAGAAGATCACTACATTTCAACAAACCTAAACATGAAAATTCCAAATTGAAGCTCAATCATCACCCGAATGTCTAAATCATCACATAAATCCAACACGCAGAAGAAATGCCTTCGCTACATACCTTGATCTGGGAGAAGAAACAAGAGGCAAAGCAGAAACAGAACAGAAGGAAGCGTCCACTTCCTCATTGTGATTGCGTTTGCTTTACTTTCAGACGAAGATGGTGATGGTCGATTGAGTGAGATTTATGCAGCTGGGTTTTAGAGTGGAGAAGGCAGACCGCTGTGATTGGGGGAGATTGCCAGCAAAGATAATCGGACGGTGGTGCAGTTTAGTTTGCCACGTGGGAGGTTTTCATTGGGACATGACGGCTTACTAGACGTGGTGGAGCTGAGGAAGTTCTGGAAGTTTCGGTTTGTTCAAGTCTTCAATTACGCTATTTGAATAATACTTTACCATAATACTAATAATAATAATGATGATATAACAAATGTAAATAATTTTGTTTCTTACAGGACTTCATGCAATATAGTATAATATTGATATAATTACACTTATTTAATAATATTATAATATTTATTTAGTAATATTATTATACTTAAGAAGTAATATTTATATTTATTCAAAGTGTTCGGCAGTTTTATATGTAAAAAATTATAATTAATTTATAAAAATAAAAATAAATAAATATTATGATATTATTAAAATAATCAAATTTCATATTTCGAACAAATTTGCACAAAGAATTTACCTTACGTTTTTGCAAACATGATAACTTTTTTTTTTTAATAAAATGACATCAACTTTATTAAGTGTGACAAAATAATGTGCATTTCAAAATTTTCATTAAATTTTTTTAGCATACATGATAAAGTTTTTTTTTAGGTAAAATGATATGACCAACTTTTCAGCAGTGTGACGAAATAATGTGTACTTCAAAATTTTAATTAAAAAAAAAAATCTTAAAGACAACATTGAATATGTACAAAATTACATATCAGGTGTCCCGTTCAAAAGAAAAAAAATAAAATTACATATCATGTAGGAAAGATAACAATAAAGACTATGCTGCAAAGTTGAAGCTGTCTTCTAAACAGAGTAAGTTTGATCATGTATATGGTTACAATTATCTACGCTCTCAATGTGTGTATGATGTAGCACCCAATTGACTATTAGCTAGTGTGTATTTTGAAAGGAAAGAGAGGTAAGAAATTTGCACTATATACTTAGATGGTTGTCATTTGGTCTCTTTGTGAAGTTCAAAATGTTGTGTTATTACAAATGTGCATGCTATAATATAACGATTGAAACAATTGCAGTTGGGTATGCTATTACGAATGCTGAAGAAAATTTAATGTGGAAGGAAAAGAAAATATGGTTTCATGAACATGTGGTACATGCTGAATTGGAGCAATCTTGGAAGAAATCATTAGGAGTCGAAGAATTCACAAAGAAAAAATCATGGTTTGCACGGATTTAGTAGGGGCGGCTCAAATAATATGCAATAAAGAAATAAGCCATTGACATAATTAGGGGATTGTGACACGATTTCTAGAACAGATGAAAACTACATCAATAATAAGATTGCTCATATTCCACGAGAAAGTAACAAAGGAGCATGCTTGATGTGTGTATTGACGATGAAAATTTCGTATCCTCTGAATTGAATCAGAGATTAGATTTTAAAAAGATCAAGAAGTTACATACTTTTAACATGTAATTGTGAATCTCTATGAGTGGTATGTCCTTTCAAAAAAAAAAAATCAACTAAATTATAGAATTAGATAATATATCTAAATTGTGAAAATTAAACTATAAATAATTCTTTACATTTTATAATATGGGGCGTGCAGCATCTTTTCTTCTAAATACCAAGTTAATTAAATATAATGGGATGGTCAAGTGCGCAGTATGCTTTAATTTTATCAAAACTGTCATTGATTAAAAAAAAAAGAAGAAAAACCATAATGGGTAGTAATTTAATAGAACTTATCAAAACTTTATCAAAGAGAAAAAAATGATTTACATATAGGTTCAAGAAAATCACTATATTTATAAATAAGTTCAAAATATTTGCACAGAAGCATATTTTTTTCTGCACAAAAGTACATTTTTTTCTTGCACAGCACCTATTTATAAATATAGTGATTTTTTTGAATTATAAGTCACCCAATAGAAAAAGAAAAAAGTGATGACATGCAAAAGGCATCTCACATATATATATTTGTTGCGGCCTCGAGAAAGTGAATAAAAAAAAATCATATCACAATCTACAACACTGACAATGTAATAAGAAAAAGATTAATTTAAAATCAACCTTGAATTATCTATTCCAATTAGCCATTCCGAAATCATGTTTCAACCTACCAAAAATAAAGAAAAGATGAAATTAGAATTTTATATTGAAAATGATAAAGAATGAAATGATAAAAGAGAAAAGAAATACATTGACAGTGGAAAATAAAATTTATGATTGATATTAAAAGCTTCACAAAAACCTATATACAATATTGCACATATATATTGATTTAAAAATAATAAATTTAAAAATTTATGGAGTCAAAATAACAAAATTCGAAGATCTTGATCGGGTCGAATTGAATCTGGACAATTTTCAAATTTCAAGATTTTCCCCCCCAATTTATGTTACTAATATGAACAAATATATGTTACTATAAGGTCAAATGTGTATTACTATAAGAATAAATATTTTTTATATAAATTCATTTGTTTTTGTAGAAACAAACTTTTTTTCATACAATGTAAGAACAAAATGTGTGTATTATAAGAAAAAATTATTAGTTTTTCATAAATAATCATTTGTTTTTAAAGAAATAATTATTTTTTCATATAATGACACATATAAAATAGTAAAAAATGTATTATTACACGAAATAATATACCTAGATTTAAAAAATAGTGATAAATTAAGAAACACGTATTTATTCTTATAAAAATATGTTTTGTCTTTACAGTAACACACATTTGACCATATAATAACACAACTTGGGAGCAAAATGTGTATTACTGTATGTATATATATATATTTGTCCTTAGAAAAATATATATTGTACTTATAATAGCACACGTAAGATATTAAAAGATGTATTATTATATTAACAACATATTATCACATAAATCAACAAAAACAATGAAAAATAAATTAAGAAACGAATATTTGTTCTTGTAAAAATAGTAAAATTCATATTATTCTGATAGTTACTTTAAAAGCATAAAAAATTAATTTTTTTAAGAAATAGTAACACACATTTTATCTTATAGTAACACATATATGTTCATATAGTAACATAGTTTGGAACTGACGACCTGACCCACTTAAAATCCATGAATTTATTATTTTGACCCACAATTTTTAGATTTTTAAATCAATATCAAATGTATATATTACAGACAAGACGTCCTCTAAAAGCTTTAGACAAATAACCGAGATTAACTTTTAAAATTAGATTGAAGAGGGGAGGATTTAGTATAAGTATGTGGCTTTATCATATCACTCCCAAAAATCTTATGATATAATACTATTCTTGTCCCATAACTTACATATCATATTCATTCGTTTGATAAAAATAAACCTGCTATCATATTTAATATATTATTAAATTTACATTTTTATTTTATCCTCTATTTAATATATCTTGTTATTATTTAATATACACATGCATACAGCAGGGGCCTGTTTGCTATAAAATATTAGCTTTTTAAAAAAAAATTGTTAGGTAGGCCGGAAAAAATTAAACATGACCACTTTTTTAATCTTGAAACACATCAACCGAATTTTAAATTCGCCTTCATCACAATAGTTATCCCTCTTGTCACTATCTTTTTTCAGTAGTTACAAATAAATTATCATATTTAAACAATTTTGCATATTAATTTTTCATGTAACCCGTTTTGTTTATAATCTGATGTGGCTCGCCAATTTGACATGATATTTGTTTTTATTTGATTTAATAAATAAAAAATAAAAAAACATGTTAAGTGGTTGACCGAATGATAAAGTTGCTATAAAATTTAGAGGTCGCAATTTTTTCTAAATTCAAAACTAAATCATAATCAAGCAAATTTTTTATAATTTGATTTACAATATACTCCTTCCGTCCCAAAATTTTTTTACACTTTTTTATTTGGATGTCACAACTTTTTTTTCACACAACTAAAGAGAAAATCTTTTACATTCACAAAAATTAATAAAATGTATATTTTTTATTTTATTATTTAGCTTTACACTCATATATTTATTTATTTTTAATTCGCATCCTCAAAATTATTTAAAAAATTAGTTATGGGACAAAGGAATTACTAGCATTACTCAAAGTAAAATAAGGAGTTCTCCCAAAAATGAAGACAATGGAAGTAAGAAGATTCCCACACGACAGAATGTCTTGTTTTTTTTTTTTTTCCTAAATATTTTTATATATAGAACAAATAAAGCCCATTATGACATCAGTCTTTATATATAGAACAAAATCAGCCCATCAGAAATCATTATGGCGAATGGTGGGCGATGTTTACCTTATTCTCCCCAAATCACCAAACAATAAAAGAGAAGTAGATAAGCTCAAAAAACCACCCCCAACACCCACCCCTTCAGAACTCCCCAACAAGTTTTGTTTTACAAAAAATTAAAATACAATTTGTCATTTCGTTTTGTAATAATTTTAATACCTTTTCAAATTTATAAAATAAATTAAAATATAAAATTTATTATAAAAAATATAAATATATACTCTCTTTTGTTCATTAAACTTATGCATTATTTATTTTCTGTCCGTCCACAAAAATTTACTTTTTTTTAATGTTAGTCATAATCCCTATTATCACTCTTACAAATATTTTTATCATAATATTTTTACTTTATTTATTTTTTAAAAATATATATACAAATACTATAATGCACAAATTTAATGAACGTAGAGAGTATTTTATTATTATATATAAATTCTTAAAAAATATAATTCATATTTTTTTGATCGCTTAACTTATGAATATGTGAATTTTTTTTGTAAAATAAAAATATTTTAAGATTGGAATTTAAGATGTATTTTTTATTTTAAAATTATAAAAGGTGTTGCAGGAGGTATGCAAAAAATATTATATATAATATTTTAAAATATAAAAAATATTTAATTGTATGATTATATCTAATCATCAAAATAAAATTGCGAACCAAATTTGTTGAAGTGTTGTGTTACTATTTATAGATTCACCAAATGACATTTAAAATTTTGACCACAATCCTTTAAAAGAATATAACTCCCATCGTTTCAGTTTATTTTTCACATTTTTTATTTAGAACGTGTCAATTTTTTACATACTAAAAAATTATTTCACAATCACAAAAAAAATGAAATATATTGTTTAATTTTATATTTAAATATTCATTTTCTAAAAAATTGTATTTTCATTTATATTAAACCTTCCCCCTAACTAATCAAAAATATTTCTTCACGCTTAAAGGCCCCCACCGAAGCATTAAATTGGCTACCCCCTAAATATATGTACGACTATATGTTGTAGCTGACCCTCTATTTTCACACACACCACACACCTCCGCGACATGGCGATTTCCGACGCGGTGGCCGGAAATTTAACAATTCTCTATCTGCTACTGATTGCGGCCATGAAGGCATACGGCCTGGCCACGGGGCGGAGCTTCAGCGGCTGCTGCGTAATCGCACTCTCCACGGCGGCCGTGGCGGTGATTCTGATCGGTACGCTCACGTGGGACATCTCGCGCAAGGCGACGCAGACGCTTATGATCACGCGCCGCCGCCGTCACGAAATGTGCCGCGGCGGCATCTGCTGGCACGGCGTCGCCGTCAAGTCGCCGGCCTCTCAGGTCCGATTCCGCCTCCCTCAACATCAAAACCCTTGATAAATTACAGAGGGGTCATATAGTCTTTTTTGTACTTTACCTTGAAAAATGGCCTTAAAAGTAATGTTTAGAAAAGTGCCTTACACCGACTTATAAATATATATATCCAATAAAAAAATGTCATTTATCCGTTTTTTTTAATCCTTTGTAACTACACATGTAATTTTCTTTTTTGTATGTAAAATTGTAAATATCCCCCTAATGTTTATAAATAAAATTACATTTTAAGGTACATTTTAAGGCTTTCCAGGTAGTTCAATGATTAAAGAGGGCAATGTTTATATATAAAATTACATTTTAAGGTACATTTTAAGGCTTTCCAGGTAGTTGCGGCCTTGCGGGCCTTTTTTAATCATGGCAAAATTTGGTATGATTATTATTTTCAATAAATTTATTTTAAAATATCAAAAATTTTATTACCAGTATAAAACTCTTATCAGGAATATTAAAAATTGAAAAAGTAATTATATTTTCGTTGTTAGTTCTTTTAATAATTTTTTTAATAATTCTGATAGTTTTTTTATATTCTTAATTAAATATTCATTATTTAAAAAAATTATAATAAATTATATTAAATAATTTATTTTTAGGTCGTCTAAGGCACCAACTAGGTTGTTCTAGATTATAGTTTTAATATTGTATTTTGCATGGTATGATTATTGTTACATATAATTTTAATATTGAAAGGTACTGATGTTGTATTATGTATAATTATTTATTAAATAATTAATTATATTTATCATTTGTTTTAGACTAGTTTTCAACTAGTCTTCGATTATGGTCCGATCGACTAGAAACTAGCGACTTTTAGAAAGTTGATTATAGAAATATTGCATCAATTGTGTTTGTATCCTCAACTAGTAACTTTTATTTCAAATTATTATTTCTTCCGTCCACAAAATTATTTTTCCTCAGAGCAGCTGCGCTAAATTTAATAAAAATTAATATTATATTAAAATGATAGATAAAATAAAGAAAAATGGAGGCATTATGTGTCCAAAATTTTTATTTGTGAGTGTAGATTCTTTCAAATAAGGAAAGTGAAAATTTTGCGGAAAAAAAAAGTGGAAAATAACTTCATGGACGCGGCCTGGGAGTAATTCTTATTTTATGAGGTTCATGATAAATTAACGAATTTTGAAGAATCAATTTATTATTTTCTATTAACAAATGACGGCAAATTTATTAATATAGAGCTCTTTTCAAAATGTATAATCAAAATAGAGAAAATGTTGCAGGGTTTAGCAATTTAAAGTCAGTCGGTTAGAGAAAATATTGCAGAGTTTAGCAATTTAAAGTCACTCGATTTCCTACCATTGACATGAAACTAGTTGGAGGGAACACCTTTTACTTTAGATAGATTTGGGAAACAACAAGAAAATAGTAAAAATAAAGACATCATATATATAGAGAGAGAAAGAGAATACCATGGTTTCTGCAAATTGAGTTCCAGAGTTTTAATCATTGAAGAAGAGTAGTAGAGTACATCAAAAAAAATTTGGGCATTTTTTGTGAGGGGTGGGCCGATATATATATATATATATTTATTGGTTTAGGAAAATGACATGAGAAATATAATTTAATTAATTTAATTTAAATTTATAAATTAATAAAATCATTTTAGTGGGGAATATGAGTGGTTATGTCACGTACGTATATTTATGGTTTTTTTTAGTAAAAATTAGTCAAATGAATAACAGAGTATGATTTAAATTTTGATATATAAAATCAGTTTTCAAAATTTAAAAATTAATATAAAATTATAAATATAAAATATTAATCTTCTCTAGACATTTGTGCTGAAATTGGAGTTATTGTTACGTTGAAAATTATATTTTTCTCAATGAGATTTGCCTATTGGATAATCCACGTGATCTTTGAAAATCGATTTTTTTTTTTATTGGTAAACGTTAGTTGTTAATAATTAGGTTAGTACATCAAGTCTTCAACACTCCAAGAATATCTCCAGATCAATCTTATATCTCCCTCCTGATTCGTTCCCAAAAGAGGATCGAATTCGGGTCATTCACTCAAGTGAAGAGTCCGATGTCAAGTGAACTAACCCACCTGGTTAATACCGATGCTTTAAATTGATTTCCAACGAAAAAAGGCATCCGTAATGGATGATCAAAGAGAATTTTAGACAAAATAATAATTCAGGATCTAATGAAACAAATATTAATAATTTGAGGACTTTTTAAAATAAAAAATAGTTTAGAAATCTTTCAAAATAAAAGTTGCATTATGACTATTTTAAATCTCATTCTCTTGAAAATTAAATATTCGTGATGGATGTAGAATTTTGTTTGAGATGGTCTTATGTTATATTTTATAGTAGGTCTTCCATGTAATTTGTTCATACTATGAAATTTATTTAAATATTATAAATCACTAATATTAATACATGAATGTACTAATACTATGTCATTTTAAATTATGAAATATTATGATATTAGGAAATGCATGTAGCACGTAAATTTAATAACTGTAATCATATTAGTAAATAATATTTTATGAAATATATTTTAATTTAAAATAAATTGAGTTAGAACTACTAAATAGTTTTTCAGTTGTGCAATTTTGATTAAAATTATTCGATACAAAAATGAGGCGTGTAGGACGGGTCCTGGGTCCCGAAAAACACCTGGCGGGCGGGTTTTGGGACTAGCCAAACCCGTCCATGATCCTTACCATTGTCATCCCTACTAGGGACATTTTCAAAATATTATATTTTTTGATTATTATTTTAATTGATATATTATGCAAAAAATACATTATTCAACTTTTTCTACTCTATTTTGTAACAATTTAAAAATAGTTGTAAAAAATATACCAATTTAAAATTATTCCTTCAGTTCTATAAAAAATAGGAGTAAATACTTTTATTTGTGTGAACTCATATTTCTTATTATATACTCCCTCTGTCCCAGGAGTATTTGCACCCCTGAGATGATACACGATTTAAGAAAAATGTATTTTTTAAATAAAGTAGTGATATAAGGGTAAATGTGTGGAAAGTTTTGTGAGTGTACACGCAAATCGATGTTTCCCTTTTAAGTAGTGTGCAAATTGATTTGAGACAACCCAAAATAAAAAATGTGCAAATTGGTTAGGGACGGGAGGTAGTATATTTTTTAATTTTTTATGAATGAATTATTTTTATTAATATTAAATTTCAGTCAAGTTTTTGCGTTATATATTGTCTTCATTCCCAAATTTGAAAGTTTAAACAGATAAATATTAAGTACTTAGCCTAAGTATTATTTATTAATATAAATGTGCTCATATCCTCTACCACTCACAGAAGTGTGAAGGGTGTTGGACGATGTCATTGTCAGGGTGGGGTTTCATTTTCTATTTCACGCATTAATTATGGAAACTTGCAATAAATGACTTATTAAACACCCCACCAATAATATATACTTTATATAATTTTTTAATACATATAAGGCCCCGACTATATACCCCTTCACTTTTATGAGATACACATATATACATTATTTTACCCATTTTCATAAAAAATAATCACTCTCTCTTATGACTATTTTTACACTTGTCTTATTTAGACATCTCAACTCTACTTTCACGTACCTAAAAAGAAAATATTTGCACACAAAAATCAACAAAATATAATTTTTCTTATTTATTATTTAATTTTGCACTCACACACTAATATTTTTATTAATTCGCGTGCGCAGGACAACTATAAAAATAGTTTTGGGACGAGGAAAATACATTAAATTAAATAAAAATCTATAAATATATAATAGCAAGAACTATTCCTTTTCTATTTTAGGCGCCAAATCGTTATGACCGTTGATCATTTCTTCAATTTATATATTAGCCGTTGGATGTACTCATAAAAGTATAACGATTCTACAATTAAAGTCACCCCATAAGTTATACTTTGTAACTTCATCATCATAATCCATTTGATAATTTAGTAATTAAGATAAATGGACATATAATTTGTTTATCCATTGCTGTAAATTAAGAACCGTTTAATTTTATATCATATTTATATAATTACATATACTCATCAATATATTCACCACCAAATCTTCAAAGTCTTTCATAGTGTGATTTTCATACTTTTTAGTTCTTAATGTTTTATTGTAATTTTTTTCTTAATGGTTATTTATTAGAAATATGTATTTATTGAATATGTGTTTCTTCTCCTTTTTATATCTATATACTTCTATTGGAGATCATATATTAGTTTATCTTTGATTCATCTTGAGTGTAATGATGCAACTATTTTAGAGGAGATAATTGTAATGAATAATTTGTATAGTGATTAAACTGATACATTAATACGATGAGAATTTCACTGTAATTATGATGGGAGAGCATGCAGCTGCCACTATTGTGAAGAATAACTCATCTGTCGAGCGATTTGAGATTGGAGAAGAAGTTCAATTCTAGGACGGGTGTGTATTTTTTTTAATTATATTTAATTTTAATGTGTAATAGTATTTATATTATAGATATTATTTGTAACTCTTATTTTGTATAATTTTATATTTTTTATTAGAGTCACACATGACAAAGATATTTGTAGTAGATATTAGACGGACAACCACTTCTTTTATTATTTATAAACAATATTGTTGATAGAATTTGTTAATCGTATTTGTTATGTGGCTAGTTATAACATGTTAATTCCATCAAACAATAATCCAAGAATTTGTGTTCTTGGATGTAATATGAGGAGGGAGAGTAAATAGTTTAGAGAGAGAAATATTGCAGTAGGGATTGTATTAATTTTTAGAATTGTGTGAATAGTACAAGAGAGGTCTTATTTATAGGTGTGTGAGTGTGAGACAGCACCTTACGAGCCTATGTGGCTTCCGGTGTTGACGAGGGTTCCTTACCCTCGTCTTGGTCTCTCACACTGCTTCCTCTATCATGCCTCGTCCTACTACTATGCCTTAGACTGGATGGACCTCATTAAAAACCTCGCCGTAAACCACCCTTGTGGATAAACCGGACGGAGGGAAAAAGAGCGCACCATGGGGTTCTATTCGACTAATAGGTGAGCTCGTCGGCGAGCTCGGAGATGAGCCTAAGTGGTTTGGGCGAGCTCTAGGGCGAGCTCTAGTGCCTTGTGTGGCTCACGGTCGTTATGCGATGATGGAACTCGGCGAGACCTTCCTAGGGGCACAAGGCGAGCTCCGGGCGAGCTCTAGGATGACAGAGATGAGCCCTTTTAAGCGAGCTACGCAGGTAAGTTACCTCCATATGGGCGAGCTCCGCATCTTTAAGGATCCGGGTGGATCCTGACGACCTGCCAAACCTTGACGATTATTCATATACTAATTATATTAGTTCGCCAGTCCAACAAATATAATCAGAAGCACATCACATAAATATTAATATTTTTATATATTTTATTTAAAATATAATAGAATTTATATTATGTGATTAATAATATGATTATAACTTAAAATTTATTAATTTTAAGCATTTAAGATGCAACAGTTATAAGTATGTATTCTTTTAATCACATAAATATAGAATATTAATATTTTAATTTTATTAAGCTCAATATCTGCCTCCTAATAAATTAGTCAAAGTTAATTATAATGGGGGAGTTGTGGACTCATGATATATGATCTTTAGTCCAAATTTAATATTTACAATCCATATTTGCATTCGTTCATGATTTATTTATGTTTTTACATATTCATTTTAGTAAAAGAAATATTTAGTTTATTTTTTTTAAATAAAAAATATTTATTTCAAGTATTCAAAATAGTTTTTAAATTATCACATTTTTTTTGTTTTTTAATGAATTATTTGATATTTTGTGAAGGATTTATCTATTTGGTCATAGATTTTATACAAAATAAAAACAAAGCAAAATGAATGTAATATCAAGAACTATTCCTTTTATATTTTAGGAGCCAAATCGTTAAGACCATTGATCGTTTCTTCAATTTTTATGTTAGTCGTTGGATCTACTCATAAGAAGTATAACGGTTCCACAATTAAAGTCATTTAGGTTATACTTTGTAACTTCATCATCATTCATTTGATTACTTAGTAATTAAGATAAATTAGCATATAATTTGTTCATCAATTGATGTAAATTCGGAACTGTTTAATTTTACATCCTATTTATATTATTTCATATGCCCATCAATATATTCACCACCAAATCTTCAAAGTCTTTCATAGTGTGATTTTCATATATTTTAGTTCTTAATGATCTATTATAATTTTTTCTTGGATGTTATTTGTTAGAAATATGTAATTTTTTTATTGAATTTATATTTTATCACTTTTTTTTTATAGATCTATACTTCTATTGGAGATCATATATTAGTTCATCCTTGATTCATCTTGAGTGTAGTGACGCAACTATTTTAGAAAAGATAGTCGTAATGGATAACTTGTGTAGTGATTAAACTGAGACATTTATACGATGAGAGTTTCACAATAATTGTGATGTGAGGGCATGCAACTGCCACTATTGTGAAGAATACCCCATCTGTCGAACAATTTAATCGTGGAGAAGAAGTTTAATTTTAGGGCGGACGTGTATTTTTTTATTGAGTCCTCTTTAATGGTTAAGTTAGACGCTAGCTGATGTTTCTAACTTTACTACATTTCTTATGGTAGCTTATGTCCTAATGATTAGGTTGCAATTTTTCATAAGTTGATTATATATTGGAATCTTTCTAATGAGTTGGCCCTGTAAAGGTAATTATCAATGATTACATATTGTTTAGTCTTGCATAAGGCATAATTATCAATGATTACATATTGTTTAATCTTGCATAAGGCAGATTTCTTACAAGCTTCGTGGTACAATCTAGGCTCTTCTACAATATTGTCTAATCGTCTGACCACGTGGATGGAATACTATGAATGAGATGGATCTCTTGTTATAGTCCCTCTGCTTTACGATCTTCACTCGGTATGCTGACATTTTTATGCGTGTATCCTTGAATAAAGTCAATTTATTTAAACATTATATTATTTCTGGATCTGGATTGAAGAATTTGAGGGAAGATCAAATCCATCATATTAAGTCATTGATGATGTGTTAGATTATAAATCTCTCACTTATTTTGAGCTAAGTTACTGAGGATTTGATTAGTAGTCAAATCCATGATTTAAAGTATTTTCAGTAAAATGAATATAATAGAAGACTGGTAGTTTATGTACTCAGATTATTTTGTATGTAGTTTTATTATGTTTTTGTTTGATGCAATGTAAGACTCTTGCATAACACAAATTAGATATTAATGTATATTGAAGCATTGATCCATTGCAACATGAACCTTTAGATATGTCCTGAAATTTCAGCAATAGTGGCGGGGGAGTGAACATACTGCAGTTCCCTTGAGTGCTAAGTGTCTCACCTGCAAAGGTAGAATTTTGTCACAAACTTGAGAACATGTGTTGCAAATTATTAAATGCATTAAAAAAAAAAAATTCCAACTATTGCATGCATTTAAAGTTACATAGATATTATTGAAAAGTCAAACATGTTATTGTTGAAAAATGTATTTTTAAAAGTACATTTATGAGTAGTAATATGTGTGACTTTTCAGTAATAAATGATGTAATTTTTTAAAAATACATTTGAGTTGCACGGTGCACCTGATGAATACAAGACTAAAGTTTCACAAAATTATGTTCTATTATAAAATTAAGTTATTCACAACATACATATAAATATATAATTATAATTATTTAATAATAAAAAAATTAGATAATAAATAAAAATAAAGATACTTGTCCTTCATAGATATGAAAAATGAGCAGCAACACACATTCTCAATATTTTCAACAAATAATTATACCACCAACGTCGGTGTTCAAACGGTTCGAACCGCCGGTTACGATTTTCCGAAAAATGGAACCGTAACCGAACCGGCAGTTAGGTGGTTAAGGTTCCGGTTCCTGAACCGCCGGTTTTACGGGTTTTTAGTTTTTTTTTTTTACATATTTTAATTTAATTATAATTAATGATAAATATGATTATTGATCTATAAATTTAAATTAGTTATAATTCTTTTGATTAAATTTAAAATTTACGGACTTACAAAATATAAAATTTACATAATAACACAACTATACAAGTACAAATTGAATTGAAATTAAATTTTATTGATATAATTGTCGCACTTAACATTATAATTTATAAATTACAATAAACAAGTAACAACTAACAATTATAGTAATAATATTATACTAAGTTACTAACACTACAATTTACAAACTAATTAGGAAATTATAAATTTGAACCGTAACCGCTGGTTAACCGGAGGTTCGGTGGTTCGGCGGTTCTTTGGAACTTGAACTGAAACTGACCCGTCTATATACCGGTTACGGTTCGGTTCCACGGTTCTGAACTGCCGGTTTTTTGAACCGCCGAACTGTCGGTTCGAACCAGCGGTTACAGTTTTTTTGAACACCCATAGTCGTGTAATCCAAGTAGTAACTAAAAATAAATAAATAAAATTTAATACAAGTATTAGACATACTTTAAACAAACTTTTTTTTGTTGAACGATAAAATAATTTTTTTTATATCAAATATCAATATTAAATAAAAATTATAATTTTTTAAATTTAATTAATTATATTTTAAATTTTAAATAGAAATAAAAAATTATTATATTTTGAGTTTTTATTAAAAAATTATATTAAAATAAAGACAAATGAGTTAAATTTGAATGAAGACAAAAAAATAAAATAAAATGTTAATTCAAAAAAAATTAAAATACATAATTTAATTTAAGATAATTTAAAATAAAAAATTTATATTGAAATTTATTTTAAAAATTGGTCCTAATAAAGAGCCAAGTTACGCCAAACTAACCTAAACCTTTTGGGTATGTTTGGTTTAGAGGACTAAATAGTCAATCCCCCAAACAAAGGACTATTACAAAATAGTCCAATGGAGGATTGACTATTTAGTCCTCTAAACACGTACCCTTTCTCTGACTCTCTGCATCCGATTTTTAGGAAAAAAAAAAAAACAAACGTAGCCTAAACCCATACGGACAGATCGGGCCCACCCAACGGTAATATAACGTACATCTTCTTTTTAATTAATCCAGAAGGAAACAGATCATAAACCTTAGTTCCGCGATCGCGTCTTCCACGCGCGTCTCTCAACGTGATCGGCGCTGTCACAGAATCCGGTATAGGGTAGCTAAATCCAACACCGTTCCAATTATTGCAATTTATATGTCTGCTGCTACACAGACGCTCAAATTTTCAGATTTCGTTGTGTAGAAGGAATTTGATGCAGTTTCCCTCTACAATCTTTGTGTCTTCGTTCCAGACATCATCCAGGGCAGTCCTAACATTGCTTTCGAATTTTAAGATTTCCTTGTGTATTAACTTGAAATAATTTTGGTTATAAACTTTTTTGTCGGTATTTTGATTTTTTTTCTAGGTATGCTGCTTGCTAAATTAAATTTAGTGCATTTTCAAAAACCCTGGCTACTTGGTTCTTGTGAAAAATGAGTTAGAATTGATTTTTACGGGGAAGGATAATTAATTATTGTTGCATTCTGATTGCAAAAGAAAGTTATGCAAGGTTTTATTGCTATTGGCACTATGTTATTCCTAGAATTTGGAGGATACTTCGATTCATGTTAGTTCTTTATTAACGAATAACAAAACTAAAATCTTCGTACATTTTCAGAAAATTTTGGTTTAGATTTTTTTTATTGAATAAATGACGATAATAACCTTTCAAATTGGAAGTGTAAGGCTGACTAATGTTATGTACCGCCTGTCCTGGGTGGTGTGTGGAAGAAGATGCAAAAGAGGTAGATGATTTTGTTCACTCTGGCTATGGGTTCCCCCTCCTATTTTATAAATGGGATGTTTGAATTGGAAGCTCTAAATATGGGGTCAAAGAAAACCAGTTGTGATCTACAAGAATTTTCTCCTATTGGTTATACCTGCCATCATTTAGGTTAATTCCTTGCTCATTTGATGCTAAATATAAGCATGCATTGTTCGCAAGTGTATTGTGTCATGCATTGTTAGTTGTGTGTGTGCCGAACAACTAAGATATCTCTTGAGTCTTAGT
>JAPKLY010000078.1:542264-556063 GCA_026898435.1 Prunella vulgaris | reverse complement strand
TATATATAAGGGGGATGCAGGACATATTATTTTTTCAACTTTTGAGGGTCCTTCTTAGGTGGAGATGGTGCAACCTTATTCACTGGCTTCTTTGATTTATTTGATGCTCTAGTCATGTCAATTCTAAAGAAATTTAATATATTGGCAAGATATACAGAGAGAAAAATGTTAAAATGGTGAAATAGCAAATCTGAATGTTGTTATAACTAAAAGTATAAAATAAAAGACGAAAATGATAAACTTGCCCAAGCTCCTGGGCCTTGGCAGACCTTGTCGAATAGAAGAGAGTTCTGCAAGAAATACGATAAGAACTAAAAAAAAAAAAAATCCAACAATTAAGCAATAATAAGATTGAAGTATCACAGTAATCATCGTCTTTTTAAATGAAAAATCCTGTAGCTCACCCACATATGACGTTTTTTTCAAATCCTCCACCTCCTCTCTTTCTATAAGAGAAGAATATAATGATTCACTATCAATATTAACAAAAAATCATTAAATCATTAATTATTAAGAGAATTTGAGGGAGCTGGGAAACCTTAGCATCTCCCATTCGCAGATTTCTCAACTCCTTTATATTGAATGTTTCAATTTCAATAACTGACCATATTAAAAAATATAGAGATTGGTAGTTTAAAGAAAATAATTATGAACACGTGTCAGCAAATAAAATGCCACTTGACAGCATTTGGGGAAGAGAGGTTCTCTTTTTATATATATACACTTCACATTCTGATTTTTTTTGTGCCCGTGCAACATATAGAACCTTGGAGCCTATCGAGGCATTCAATTACATTTCAAAACATCCAATGGCAGAATTTTTTGTAGCATAATCTTATAAAGTTTAATAATCATTCATGATCATACCAAAATAGTGTTAAACAATAATGTGAATTGAGCACAGTTGATAATCACAACTATATCTAGAATGATATATACTGAAGATTACCTGCATCAATGCTAATCCCAGCCTTAATGTGGAATTTGCATTAATATTGCTGCGGATCAAACATGGGGAAACTATCTTCAACAGCAGTTCCTTGAAAACTATTCTGAAGCTGCATTGCAATCTGATTAAACAATGGATACTTTGCTGCCTTTTTATTTATTTTGTAGTGGTACTTAATATAAATACAAAAACAATAAGATTGTTCACAGAGAAGAGAGAACATACACATATATTGAGCCATTTTTATCATTCAAGAAACTCACTAACAATCATAATATCGACTGAAGATGATGCAGAAAATACTATGGATAGATGCAAAACCTTACAGTAATTTTAGGTGTTCTTACAGCCACTGCACACCCACTCTGATGGATTAATGAATCCTGGGACAAAATTTTCTCCAACTATCCTCATATATAACCTACAGAATGCAATTGCAACATAAAAATATCATAAGAAATGGAATATAAACACCATTACCTATAAATGAAGGAGCTTTTAAAATGGCATTTCAAAGATGATGAATACATCAGATACCCTGCAATTCTATTCTCCATATGCACACACCACAAAAAGGTCTCCAAAGCCAATATGATCTAAAAGGTTTTACCAACAATAACAAAGAAGCATCAGAATACTCTCTGAGTCTCTTCGCATTCTACAACCTGCTCGTTTGTTTCGTTAAGATGGAGTGACAAATGAAGGCAACCAAATGAAGGCAACCAAATGGGCGATTCCTTCAATTAGTAATTAATTATAACAACATAATAATTGAGATGTGCGATTTCTTCTTAATAATTATTTGAGATGTGTTGTGTTCTTTTTTTGTGATAAACATTTAGTAGTATTTGAGATAACACATGGCAGCTCCTGGTGAAACATACCCTCCTTTTAATATATAAGATATTTAGTAATATTTGAGATGACACGCGGCAGCTCCTGGTGAAACATACCAATGTTTGCGAGCATGATTCGTTAAAGGCCTACTAATTAGAAAACAATATGTTGTACGGTGAAATTCTTATTGACATCTTGATTTTGAAAAATAAATAGCAAATGATATGCATAACTCCATGTTCCGAGATCATTGTAACTGACCTTTGGATTCATATTACGACCTTTGTCGTCTTTGCCACAACCCCCTTCTTATTCCCCTTTCCACCAGTCTATTTCAATAAAATAAATTAAGTTAAAAAGGTCCAATTAACCGAGTCAAACAAAAATAATATAGCAAATACTTTGTGTCCATTCATGCTTCTCTAATTTCCCAACCTTAAACAACAAACTCAAGACACCTCTTTGGCAAGTAGATAATCAGGCATAAGGCATTTTCCAGTCCATCACATATCCCAGAGTGAGCAGATGAAATGTTCAGATTTCTCACATATGGATCTAAAATAAAAATATGAGGCTGAGAAAGCAATATTAAATTAATATTCAGATTTCTCATTTATGAAAGCAATTACCGTTAGAAAAGTACTGTATTTAGATTAACTGATATCATCAAACATATTATATACTAAGAATTATTGAATTTCTTATAATATATACATGTCTGTAAAAGTAGCCACTTACATGTTTCCTTTTGGTCTAGAAAGATTAAGTTCAGGATAATTGCCTGAAGAATCATGTCCCATCTAGTGAAAATCAGAAGTTCCGAATTTGCTACCTGGGAAATGACCTTCACCACGCTCCAGTAAGATTTGTAAGCAAACCAAAGTTTGAGTAGAGATATCACATTAGTATAACTCAATCCTACATCCTTAAGCATGGACATGTGAAATAAGAACTTCAGTAGCATAACCAAAAGATAAATAATATTCACTTCCCACATGAGGCAGAAGACAAAAAAACTTGTGTTCCATCAAATTACGAATAAACTAATAAGAGATTGTAAAATTGAGATACAACTGGTTCTAGAAAATTGCAGACCAGCTTCTTGAAATTTTGAAATTACTTTTGTTCCACTGTAATCCACGTGAATCTGGACTCTACCAATTCGTTTCCCTTTCATACTCTTCAGTGCCTGAGTAGCATCCTCTAATCCAACATATGGAATCAAAAATCCTGGATTTGACCGAATTTAACAAACTCATTCTCCAATTCAATCTAATAAGTATAAGCATAGTGGCAATTGTATTAATTGAAACAGTAAAGAAGATGGTACAGAGACAAAAGCGATATCTTTTCAGCTCGGTCATCAATTCTTCCTCTGCTTAATTTTATAATCCAATCCCCAACTTTAAATTTGCATATAAACTTGCATAGACTAATTATCGCACTATGGGTTTTCTGAGATTAATGCATAGTTTTAACATGGAAAACACAAATCTCAAATAAAAAAATTGAGTTCAGTTATGCAAAGTGTGATGTTAGAGTAACAACTATTAATTTGCTCGCGAACAATAAAATAATAAATACGTCTTCCTTAATATTAAAACTTAAAACCCACATATAAACTCCAAGTACAAAAATAATACTTTTGGAATGTTAACTCACCTTAGATTCTGCATCCACTCGCTGAAGGTGCCCCTCCAATTAGAAGTCGACCTTGAAGTGAACAAATCATAGCTGTTGTGATATTTCTTATAGCTTGTGTATAATATTACTTTTCTCATCAACATTCAAGCCATCTACATCGAACACATTCAAGACAATCCCATAATTCAGAACTTGGGAAAAAAAATGTTTCAGAGGGTCAGAGGCAATTCTCAACATTAAAAAAGCACAATCGAACAAAGATAATACCATCATTTACGAATGTTTTTCAAAATAAAGCCAGGGCTCTGATAGTGTAAAATCAACTATGTTAATAGCAGAACTATGATTTTGTTATCCAATCTGTAATAGATCAATGTCGGAAAAATCAAAACTAAATGAATTAAAATTGTAGGATATACCGATTGAATAAACTTAAGAAAGTTAACGAAGATTTCCAGTCCAGATAATTGAAGAATATGAACAGGTGTCGACAATCGTCGATTACATAACCTGCAGAAATAAATAAACAACTAAAAGTTAGAGAAACTGATACAAATCAATGGCGGAACCAAAGAAAGGGAAGATTTGGACTTCCGGAAATTTACAGAAGCCCAATCACTGAAAAAAAAATCTCGAAAGAGGGAATTGGGTTCCACATATAGTGATGGAGGCATTCGAAACAGGAAATGAGGTTCTACAGATGGTGATGGCACCCGATCGTTTTACAAAGCGAGTAGTTCATGGGGGCAATTAAGAGGTGAGGTGAAATTGTAGTAACTGTATAAATTTTCTCAGAAGAGGAAATGACGGAGTGAATAATTAATGGGGCAATTAGTGCTGAAGGGAAATTGTAGAAACTGGAAAAATAAAAGAATAGAAAGTTACATGTGGCAGAATTTAGAGTGACACGTGGCGTAATTTGGAGAGGAATCTTCTCCTTTTTATATATAAGATTTCGTGACTTTCGTCCGCCTTCCGCAATTTTCTAATACTCCATTCCTCAATATTGTCAATATTCATTTTATTATAAATATAAAGTCTCATAATAGAACTACTTGTACACAAATATGTATCTACTTTATTAAAAATATTGTCACATTTTAAGAATCAAATATCTCCAATGCTTGCCTTATTAATGGGCTAACAATTGCGATTTCTTTTCTGAAAAAATTATAGTACATGCACAAAATTGAGCAAATGGCATTTGATCAAACGATGTCAAGATTAGTGAGCATATGAACAACTTCACGCATTGTGGGCCGCATAGAGCTCTCCTCCTCCACACACGCCATTGCAATCTTGAACATGCTCACCACCTCTATCGGCGGGTATTCGACGAGCCTGGAGTCCACCACCGCCAGCGTTGCCGCCGCCAAATCCGTGGGCAGCAACAACTCTGACGTGGTTTTCTTGACCCAAGTTACTAAATCCACCCCCTCTCCAAATTCTCCCACCGGCTTCCTCCCCGTGATTAGCTCTAGTAGCACCACTCCAAAACTGTAAACATCGCTCTTCTGATTAACTTTTAGAGTGTAGGCATATTCTGTCAAGATTGATAAGAAACCCAAACATAATTAATATGAACTTGTCACACAAATATAAAACAAAATTTTTATGTGAATTCGAATTCACATAAATTTAATTTTTCAGTTGTCACTATTATATATAAATCATCATCGTTATGCATATTAATTATCCATGTCTAAAGAATATTTGATACTTGATTATTAATATCGGTAACAGTGATAATTTGTTGTTGATGAATTTGGTATCCAAATGGTTGAAATGATTCATTTAAAATCATCCAATATACTTAATTGTAACCAAAAATAAAACCAAGAAAAAAGTATAAAGAATTGAAAATCACCTGGAGCAATATATCCATAGGATCCAGCAATGGAGGACATGCATTGAGAGGCATCCCAAATCTTGGCAAGACCAAAATCAGCAACATGGGCCTCATATTTATCATCAAGCAATATGTTATTCGATTTCACATCTCTATGAATTATGGAAGGCGATGAATCGTGGTGCAAATAGCACAACCCTTTTGCTGCATCCACGCCTATCTTATGCCTCAATTCCCACTGCAAACAACCCCCCTTACTACCCCTCAGCATTTCCCCTAAGCTCCCGTTCGGCATGTACTCGTACAACAGCACGTTCGTCTCGTGATTACACGCGTACCCAAAGAGTTTCACTACGTTCCGATGCCTAATCCTCCCTAGCGTCCGAATCTCAGCCATGAAACCACGGTCACTACGGCCACTCCCTCGCGCATTTATTCTTTTTATCGCGATTTCCTCCCCGTTCGGCATGGACCCTCTGTACACTATCCCGGCCCCACCTTTGCCAATTATGTTCTCCTCATGTAGGCAATGCACAACGTCTTGAACTCCGAAATCGAGCTTTTGGAACGCGGTGAGCTTCCATCTTCTCGATCTTTCGAGCCTCGTTTTTTGCATTATAACCCAAGATCCGGGCAATAATAAACACGAAATGATCAATAAACATATTATGATCATTCTTCCATTAAATGAACGCCTCTTGTGTGATTCATTCGACTCCGAACTACAAAAGGTTGCATTATGGGGGCAGAGGCTAGGGTTCCCGGCTAGAAATCGATCATCGAGATCTTTCAACAGCCCGGACATCGGCCTCCTCCCTGAAAAATCATTGTAAGAAAGATCTAATATTGTCAAGCTTTTCATCAACCCAATTTCACTTGGAATTAGGCCATCAAGATGATTTCTTGATACATTGAGCACATTCAAATTCTGCAAAATGGAAATGCTTCTCGGGATCGAACTTTCTAGAACGTTTCGACTAAGATCGACGAACGTTAAATGCGAGCAACGAGCAATGGACGCCGGAATTTCCCCTGTCAGCCCGTTGCCACTCAAATTGAGGATCGACAGTTTGTTCAGGTTGAAAACCGTGCTCGGAATTTTGCCGGAGAAATTGTTCATATCAAGCGACAGGATTTCAAGATTCCCTAAATTTCCAATTGTTTCCGGGATTTTTCCGGCGATCCAATTGTTGGACAGAGCAAGAGTGGCGAGCTTGTCCCCTGAAATTCTCTCCGGCAGCTCACCTGTGAGATAATTGTCGTTGAGCTCAAGCATGTCCAGCAAAGGCAGCCGGAAAAATCCCGCCGGAATACTGCCGTTCAAGAAATTCTTTCTCATTCGAACTCGGGACAGAGATTCGCAGCTCCCAATTTCTTCTGGAATCGGGCCGTAAAAATAGTTATCCATCAGAATCAGAGTCTTCAACGTCCCTCCTCTGCATAAATCTCTTGGAATTGTTCCGGTGAGATGGTTGCCGCTAACGTCCAGCAGCTGTAATCTCCCGTTCCGGCCAAGATTTTCCGGCAAGCCAAGAGTGAAATTGTTGTGCCACATTTGTAAAACTTCGAGATTCGGAAGGTCGCCGATGAAACAGGGGAACGAGCCCTGGAATTTATTCTGAAACAGATTGATCAGCGTTAAATTCTTGAGATCGGCAAACGTCTCCGGTATCACTCCGGCAAGATTGTTGACCGACAAATCCAACGACATCAAGCTGGATAACCCAGAAAGCTCCGCCGGAATTTGACCTGTTAAATTGTTCACCTGCAGAAACAGAGTGTGCAGATGCTTCAAGTTGCCGAGACTCGCCGGAATTTCTCCGGTGAGATTGCATTGTCCGAGATCAAGCAATTTTAGGGTAGTTATGTAACCGAACTCCGGTGGTATGCCGCCGGAGTAGGAGTTGTCGTACCCGAGATAAAGCTCCTGAAGATTCGGAATCTTCGCTAAACTCGCCGGAATATTCCCCGTCAAGCTGTTCCCCTGCAATGCCAAGTGAGTTACGCTTCGGAGCTCGGAGTAAATCTCCGGAATTTCGCCGGAAAAGTAATTCCCGCCGAGATTTAAAACCCGCAGCCTATCCAATTTCACGAAACCCGCCGGCAGTTTTCCGGCGAAATTGTTGTTGTACACGTCGAAAGCTTCTAAAGCTGTGAGTTTCATCACCATTTGGTCCGGCAATTCGCCGGAAAATTCGTTGAAGCTGAGGTTCAAATACTTCAACGCCGACAATCTTGATAGCTCTTTGGGTATTGGGCCGGCGAGGTTGTCGCCGGTGAGTGTGAGGTTGACGAGCTTGCTCAGAAGCCCAATCTCCGGCGGGAGAGCGCCGTGAAGTGGAGCATTGGCGATGTCGAGGGAGGTGACGCGGGTGGCGCCGTCGCATGTGATTCCGGAAAATGAGCAGTGGGCCGCCGGAGAGGGGGCAGGTGGAGCAGCCCAGTCTTGGAGGCCCGAGCCCGAAGGCCCGATAAGGGATGATTTAATCGAGAGTAGAATGTCGAGATCTGATAATGCATGGAGATGGAGTGTTGGGTAAAAGATGAAGATGATGAAAATAATATTGGGGTATTTTCTTGTCATGATTTTTTTGGATAATCACTGAAATTTCAAGTTTGCTTCTGATGAATTGTGAAAACCACAACTTGTGCCAATTTTTAAATAATCCCTCCGTCCCAAAACTACTTTCACACTTTTCTTATTTGGACGTCCCAACTCTTTTTTCACACACATAAAAAGAAAACTTTTTACACTCACAAAAGTCAATAAAGTATATTTTTTCTTATTTTATTATTTAACTTTACACTCACATACTTACTTTTTTTTAATTCGCGTGCCGGAACTACTATGAAAGTAGTTCCGAGACGGAGGGAGTAGTTTATTAGCCAATACTCCAAAATTGATATTTCCTCCGTACTAGAGGAACTTGCAAATTTTCATTTTCGGGACGTTCCAAAGAAACTTGCAGATCCAAAAAAGGAAACTATTTTATAAACTTTACCCTCACAATATCTACATATTTACACAAAATGTCATTACTTTTTTACTTTTTGGACCCACATTACACTCAATCCAACTAACTTTTTCACTTTTTACATAAAATATTATCAAATTAACTCTCAAAACACTATTTTTTTTTACTTTATTCTATTTTTTTCTTAATTTGTGTGCCCTCCTCTCTTGCAAATTGCATTGGTACGGAGGGAGTATATCATTTCACAGTGACAGAAATTACTTATAAGTCATGATATTTTTCCTGTAAATAAAAAAAAAAAAAAAAAACTCAGAAGTGACCAAAATAAAGTAGATGTGTGTGTTGTAGATTCAGGTCAGAGTTAGTGTTTGAGAACAAACATATTTAAATGGAAAGTAATTTAATAAGGGAAAGTTAATTGATTTAAATTGTATTGTAGATGTAAAAGATATTGATGTTTCACTAAAAAAAATTGATTTGTCGTTAATTTCTTTCACTATAAAATATTAGTTTTTGTTTATCGTACAGTGATAATTATATGTATTAATTTTTAATAAATCATGATTAATGATAAATTTAATACATGTATAATAAAACATAAAATGAATTTACCAAATTGAATAGGAATGAGAGAGCATGCGGCGTAGATATTTTTAATGAAAAATATATTTAATACTCTTTCTGTCCTACATGAATTTGCACACTTTCTTTATTCGAACATTCCACACAAATTTGACTACTAAAAAAAGAAACATTGATTTACTAGCACACTCACAAACCTATATACATATTTACCCATATGTCATTATTTTATATATAAAACACATTTTTCTTAAAAAATGTACCGTTCTGTAGGGTGCAAATTTCTACGGAATGGAGGGAGTACAAATTTTATTTCGAAAGAGTACAATGACTCAATGAGCATGTAACTTACAAATATATATATGATGAAACTATACACAATTAAAAAATTGTAAGAAATGATATTCAAATATAAATGGAAATAGAATGATTATACTGATACCTGAGTGAGTTGCTGTGGATTTATTATTTTTAGGGAATCAAAATTGCAGTTTAATAATTTTAAACATATACTCCCTCCGTTTTCCGCTATAAATTGCTCGTTGCTTTTAGGTATACAATTTAATGTAAAAATGAAAAAAATATAAGTGATGTGATGGAAAGTGAAAAAATATAAGTGATATGATGTAGAAAAATGAAAAAGTAATGGAAATAGTGTAAAAAATATTGAAAATAATAATAAAGAAGTGAATAGTAGTTTTCAAAAAAGGTAAAAAAACAATAAGTAACATACAGTGGGACGGATAAAAATGACAACATGAGCAACTTATAGTGGAATAGATTGAGTAATTTTTATTCTACAATTAATATATTTAACATATTAGTCATACATTAATTGCACAATAACTTATACACACCTTAGATTTTGTGTTATGAAAAAACAAGCAAATTTATTTAATTAGATATATTTTCAGAATAAATTATTAAAATAGGAGAAAAAATTTGTTTATCAAATTAAAATCCATCTGTATCCACTTACTTACTGGTGATGTGGTGTCTGATACATACCAGTCAGTACTATGATTACCGATTGGAGGGAGCATTGCCTGACCATTTTTTATATTTCCTAATTATCTGCCTATTATGAAGAAAGCAATGCTTCCTCCTGTCGGTAATCATAATATCAACTGGCATGTGTAGGTGTCATGTAACGGTCGGTTGCGGTGGATACCAACTGATTCTAATTTGGTTAACTTTTTTTTCCCGTACTTCAATAATTTATTCTGAAAATATCTTTAATTAAATAATTTTACCAAAAAAACATGTTAAAATCTAGGGAGTTATCAAAAAAAAAAAAAAAAAAATCCTAGAGTAAAATATAAACTCTCATCTTGGATTACATAATTAATTCATGACAGGTGTGTAGTTACAGGCAGTAGATATTGTATATCATCTTCTTCAGCGACTGTGTCAGAACGTTGTCATTGTTCGTCTGACGTGGCAGCTTAACGGCGTCGTCTCAGGCTCACGGATCGGGTTGCGAAGCTTGACATTTTGTGCTTTTCCGGGAGGAAACGGGTCCGGGCTAAAAGCTGGATATGTCTGTATCCAAAAGGACATGTGTACCTTCTCTGACTCTTTTGGAAGTGTGTTGAAAGTCAACTTATAATTTTGTTTTGTGGGTGTGAGTGTGAGTCTTCAACAATTAGGTGATGGCAACTCTTTATGACATCATAATTATTCTTTGTCTTTTCTTATGAAGTAGAAACAACTCCATCTGATTAAAATGCAGGCCCTTTCTTATTTTTTCTTTTACCAATTTATAACCAGAAAAAAATAAAAAAAATCCTTTTTTTTTTTTTGGTCCGAGCATAATTGAAATATTTGTCTCAAAGTTATGTATGAAACTCTGATATTTATATTATAAGATCTGCATTTATTAATAAAAAATAATTATTTTAAAAAAATGATACTCTCTCTGTTTCACAATTGTTTTCACATTTTTCTTTTTCGTCTGTTCCACAATTGTTTTCACCCTATAAATAAAAACTAACACTTTAACTTTATCCCCACAATAACATATTTACACAAAATGTCATTACTTTTACATTCAATTCAACTAAACTCATTATTTTAATAATATAACTTTACACATCACCTTATTTTTTTTAAAAATTGTCCAATCACAAAGGTGAAAACACATTTGGGATGGAGGGATTAATATTTTTGTTAAAAATGACTCTCACCTTTTATTAAAATTTTATTAATTTTTAAAAAT
Source organism: Prunella vulgaris (assembly GCA_026898435.1). Lineage (NCBI taxonomy): Eukaryota > Viridiplantae > Streptophyta > Magnoliopsida > Lamiales > Lamiaceae > Prunella > Prunella vulgaris. Next base: position 545,009 of record JAPKLY010000078.1, on the reverse strand, counting down.
AATAAATTTTATTAATAAGTGACATATTTCATGGCATGAGTGATATAAATTCTTTTCGTATACTTTTAGCAAGTTGTTCAATTTTACTTTAGTTGGCCCAACGTCAAAAGTTCACTTACTTCTCTTTATAAACTTTTTTTTTACCATTTTGATCAGTAATTTCATTTGATTTTTTTACTCACTTATTATTATTATTATTTTTATTATTTTTCATATTTTTTTTCATTATATCACTTATATTATAATTATTACTTTAACACTTATCTTAATTCATATGTTCAAAAGCATCGAAAATTTTATAACGAAATGGAGTGGGTGTTTTAAAAAAAAAAAAGCTATTAGTCAAATTATTTATGTTAGGTCAAGTAGGCAGTATATCATTTAACTCAAAATCCAAATATCTTTAAAATAAAAAGAATAAAAAAAATCCAAAGCATTTCATCAGTCATCAGTACGTATGATAACTTCATGTTTGACTTTGACCAGTGGCAGTAAAATTTCCTGAAATCAATAGTAAAGTTGTGTAACGTGTAAATATATGACTTATGGACACCTGCTGCCACCTTTTGCTGAACAGGACAATGAGGGCAGACGCTATTTTTCTCAGTTGGATTACCAAATTGATTCTTGCAATTCAATTACCAACTTTACAGATTCTCTCATTAGATTCATCTAATGTATAAATAATTGTTATTCATGAATTCTTTCGTCACATTCATTGTCACAATTGATGGTACATATACAATATGTTTTGAAAAATAGGTGGGAGAGGCTCCGACCGCTGATCGGATATAATAATGTACTCAGGGGCGGACTAACGTAGTCCATGGGGTGGCTATGGCCCCTTCAAAATTTTGCTCTATATGTATATATGGTTGAGCATGCATAATAGCTAGGATGAATATATTAAATATATAAAGAGACATGAGTTTACAAAAGAATGAAGTAAGAAATATGTGCCTCAAGTTGGACAACTGTAGGTTATCATTTAATTTGTCCATTTAATTTAATAAGGTATAATATATATAAGTACATGATATATCATATAATATAATCAACATATTATAATGCACATCTTAGTTTTTGTTTTTTTAATTCTTTCAATTTCTTTTGAGGTTTTATCTTTTTTAATTCTCGTATTTATTTTTATTTTATTATATTTTTGAAAAAATTAAAATAATATTTCTTTATTAATGGCGTTTCTCTCATTTAAAAACAATCTTAATTAATTATATTAACGAAAATATAATCTTTAAGAGTGTTGGGGCAATATAAATTATTAAAATTTTACTTTTGTAGATTATGGTTAATTTATTCATGATAAATTTCAAAATATTTAAATTTTTGAACAATACATAGTAAAATTAATAATATCATATATTATTAAGATATTATTGGCCCCTCCCATCGGCGAATCCTGATTTCGCCCCTGAATGTACTGTTCAAAAGCATTCGATCAGCCATCTACTAAAGCGCTTGAGAATCGGTCAAAAGCGGTATTAATCGGGTGAAATCGATTTGGGTCGAACCGGAGTCAGAGAAGATTTTTAAAAATATATATATATTTAGGAATTATTTTGCAATTTAAGAAATTTATTGATTCCCATAGATATCTATGAAAAAAATTTAAAAAGACGAAGAGTCTGATGCCTAAATTCTTAATCTCATCCTAAAAAATATAAACTTTACATCTCCATGAGGTGCATCGTCTCCATCAAGTGTCTTCATTATATATTAATTACAAAGAAAAAAAATATAATATCTATAATTTATACTCCCTCCGTATTTCTATAAGTTGCTCGTTGCTTTTGGGCACACAAATTAAGGTAAAAGTGAAAAAATATAAGTGATGTGATGGAAAAAGTGAAAAAGTATGAGTGATGTGATGGAGAAAAGTGAAAAAGTAATGAAAATAGTGTAAAAAGTATTGAAAATAATAATAAAGAAGTGAATAGTAGTTTCCAAAAAAGGTAAAAAAACAATGAGCAACTTATAGAAAGACGGACGAAAATGGCAACATGAGCAACTTATAGAAAGACGGAGGGAGTATATTATATTATTATGATATCATACCGGCTCAACTGCTTTATTAACGGTCTGACCGATTGGACTCGAGATGTCCGGTTCAAAGTTCGCTTCTGTTTTTTATATCATAGCATATACAATGTTTTTAAAATAAGTATTTACAAGTGACAAAGTGTTGGTGGAATATAAAAAGGATTATTTTTTTGATATTTTGGTTAAGAAAAAAACAAAAAGAAAATTTACTTATAAAAAATAGATAATCTAAATCAAAATGTAGGGAGTAATATTATTGTAGAAATTATTTTGCTCATAAGGAGTATATATATTCCCTTTCCCTACCAAGAGCTCTTTTGAATCATATTTTTAAACTACTACATATATCAACTCAATGAATAATACGTACCAAATCGAGTATTTTGCATTTTCAGTCCCACAGGTCAAACTTGAATGCGATTTTGGTCTCAAAGCTAGTATTTCTGGTCCCATTCGCATATTTTGTAGCACTTTTGGTCCCGCAGTTATAACACCGTTAAATTTTTGCACTTTTGGTCCCAAACTTTCGACAAGTCATATTTTATACATTTTGCACTTTTGGTCCCAAAATTTAATTTATTAGATTTTTTATGAATTTAATTATATATAAGACCAAATTGAGTCATGTTTTTAAAAAAATTATCTAATTGGTTTTTTATTTATAATTCACACACACACACACACACA
>JAPKLY010000078.1:516604-542164 GCA_026898435.1 Prunella vulgaris | reverse complement strand
TTCAGTCACGTTTTCACCAATCTATTAAATTAAAAAAGTATTTATCTAATTATTTTTTTATTGTTTTTATTTCATTTATATAAATATTTTTATAATTTAATAGGTTGGTGAAAATATATGTGTAAATGAATTAAATTTACAAAATAGAAAATTAAGTTGGTGAAAACATATATATATATATAGAAATAAAAAGAAATTAATAATATGAATTTTAAAAAAGTGACTCAATTTGATCTTATATACAATTAAATTAAAAAAAATGTTACTAAATTATAAATTTTTAATAGTCTAAAATATTAAATATATAAAATAAAAAATATGTTGGTGAAAACATTTATAACAAATTAGGAAAAAATAAGAAACTAATTAGATAAATTCAAAAAATGTGGCTCAATTTGGACTTTTGTAATAGTCTAAATTACAAAATTTATGAAATAGTACAAAATAAGTTGGTGAAAACATATACTCCCTCTGTCCACCAAATATATGCACCTTTTTTTGCATGTTGTTTAAGACAATATGTTGGAAGATATTCTGGGGTATTGTGAGGTCCGTTTATAAATAAAGATCACATTTTTTGAAAGTGCATTTAATGTAGTTTTAAAAAATATGATATTTATTCATAAACGGACCTCACAATACCCTTAAATATCCTCCGACATATTGCATTAAATCACGTGCAAAAAAATGTTCATATATTTGGTGGACAGAGAGAGTATATAAATGAATTAGAAATAAAAAAAATAATTAGATAAAATTTTAAAAATATGACTCAATTTGGTCTTATATACATTTAAATTCATAAAAACTAATCATTCTTTCCCACAGGAATTTGCACACTACTAAAAAAATATTAATTTGCGTGCACACTCACAAACATATACACACTTATTTACCTATATGTCACTACTTTATATATAAAAAAATGTGTCATCCCGTAGAGTGCAAATTCTAACTTTACGGAGGAAGTAATAAATTAAATTTTGGGACCGAAACTGCAAAAAGTATGAAACGTGACTTGTTAAAAGTTTGGGACCAAAAGCGCAAAAAGTTAACGATATTATATCGGCGGGACCAAAAGTGCTATGAAATATGTGAATGGGACCAAAAATGCTAGCTTTGGTATCAAAATCGCGATCAAGCTTGACTTGTGTGACAAAAAATGCTACTCTACCAAATCAGATGATGGGCGTGATTGAATTTGTTGATTGCATAGCATATACGAGAAGTACTATCATAAAAAATTCAGCCCATAAGCTGTTTATTTTTTAAAAAAATCACCCTATAAAATGCAGCAAATTAAGCCTGTGGCTACCTACATACACCATAACTAATTATTCAGACCAAAGAGAAAAAAAGAAAGAAAGAGAGTGAAATAATTAATTAAGGTGCAGTAGTTCTCCATTGTAACTCAATCTGAATGCGAGCATTTTTGGAGTCGATAAGGTTGTACTTTTCATTGATCCGCTTGTTGCTCACCACGTCTGCCAGATATATGTCCACGTAACCAAGAGATTCCTAACCATCACCAACTTCCACGTTAATCATACTTTTGCCTTATCTACTTCACATTTTCCCTTTTGTTATATTTATAAGATTTATAAAATGGTATGTAATTTATAAGAGTCCCTTTTGTTATATTTATTTTAAGAGTAGGTATTATGTGAGTAATACTCACGAAAATAATTTCGTGAACGACATATTTTATTTCACGCAGTAACACACATTTCGGTGTGTAGTATTAGTTCATAAACAGTGTAGTGTTAGTTCATATGCAGTGTGGTGTTAGTTCATATACAATATGATTTTAGTTCATTCACTATGACATACTACGTGTGGTGTTAGTTCAAATACATTGTCGTGTTAGTTCATATACAGTATTTTATGTCATTTATCTCTAAAAAAATCAAATATCAAACTACTTAAAATAAATTGTTGTTCACCATAAAATTTACTGTGTGTATCATTCACATAATACTTTGCCTTATTTTAAACATCATATAAATTATTTTATGAGTTTATAAGATATTATTCTTAGATATATAAAGTGTTTGAACTTGTAAATTATTTAACATTTTTAATTAATTTTTTTACTTCCAATTTTAAATAATTTTTTTTTATCATTATGCTGATGTGAAAATGTGGGAGGGGTGGTTGGGCTTGAGGGGCAGATGATTGGGTATCGAGACGGTTTCAAAAATATGTTAGAATATGCAAATTTATTTTAAAATATTATATACTGTTAAACATCAAATTTAACCAAATATTTTGTGGGCTGAATGTAAAAGTTATATCAGAATCTCACATCATATGAGTGATCAAACTTATGAACAGTTTGGTCATTAATTTATTTACATTAATTCTCTAACATATGACCAATAGTGTACTTGAACATGACAAAATATAATGTGCTTGTTCGACACTTGTAAAAGTTAATAATAGTATTATTTATAAGAGTAGTGTATAGTGCACAAAGTGTATATAATGCTTGAGTAAGTCTCTTGTGCACCAGTTATAAGGTGCAATTCAAGTTTATTTTTTAAAAGTTACACAATTTATTACTGAAAAGTTGCACAAATTATTATTAAAAAGTTATACTATGAAAGATACACTTTTCAGTAATAACATGTGTAACTTTTCAGTAGTATTTTGTGTAACTTTTAAAAAATGAACTTGAGTTGCACCCTATAACTGGTGCATACAAGACTAATCCATGATGCTTCTCTTTAAATGTCAAAAATGTTGGTAAGACCTCTAAAAACAAAATCGAAACAAACTTGAATAAAACATTGAATATATGTATGTAATGTACCTTAGGGTATCGCAGACCAATTTTTTTGGAAGAGCTCGTAACTTCCATATGAATTCTGTCGCTGGTAGGAGGCTCCTCCAACACAAACTGAAATTCCTCTTCCCATCTCGGTTCTCTCGTTTTCTTCATCCTCTGCCAAAGCAAATAATTATTCAGACAACACTTTGTTTTTAACAAAATAATGAGAAAAAAATATTTGGTTAGTATAATGGATAATCAGAATAAAAGATGATCGACTAACTATTGTTTTCTACTAGATAAAATAATTTATTACTATTTCCCTTCTTGTAAACATCAATCAACAATATTTTTGTCTCCTTCCTCGATCGAACTAGTAGGTTGTTAACCGGACACCATGTCATAAAAAAAAAATCCCTATGGTCATCATGAATATTGATTGAGCATGCTAATCAACATTCCCTCTGTCTTAGTATAAATTTCTAACTTTTTTTATATTTCATATTAAAATTTTCATTCCATTAAAATCGCAAAAATAACATTTTATATATTGATAAACAAATGCCATTTAAATAACTGTCTTTTATTATTTTTCTATTTTTTTATATAACAATCAATATGTAGTCCATCATATAATAATAAATAAATACTATCTCCGTCTCACAAGAACTTATAGGCTTTCTTTTTCGTGACGCCACAAACAACTTACAGATAAAAAATTATTTCATAAACTCTACCCTCACAATATTTACATATTTTAACATGTCGTCACTTTTTTACTTTTGAGTCTATTCAATAATCAATACAACTAATTAATTTCTTTACTTACACACAAACTTTTACCAAATTGTCTCTCTTAAATACTAATTTTTCATTTTATTCCATTTTTTTTAATATGTGTATGTCTCTCTTCTTGCAAGTTTTTGTAATATGGAGAAAGTATATTTTTTTAAATGAAATAATAAAAAGAAAGAGAAAAGTTATACCTGAATGGAGGAAGTATAAGTGTGTTTTCAATCAATTAATAAAGTGTAGAATCATTTTTTTTTTTAAGTAGGTGAGACCCAACTTTTAAAAAAAAAGTAATTTTATACTTTATTAATTAATTGAAAACACACCTATGCATTATATAAATATGCTTAATTAAATTATGTTTCCCAAAGATTACCTTAGTTTTTCTCTGCTCCCCTCTGAAGTGCAAAACAACAGATGGATTGCAATGGTGCTTCCCTTCCAGATCTTGAGCTTCATGGATTATCACAACAAGCACCCCACCACCCTCCGGCGTCCCCTCCGGAGCCTTCTGCACTTCTCCGGTGCCTTCAAAATTGATCGGCATATCATTCTCGTCGAAAGGTTTGTAATTTACTTCCACCACGAGCTGCCCCCGATCCTTCTCGTTTTGAACATCTTCGGGATTCAGATTCTTCAGAACATCAAGCGTCATAACTTTTGGTTCTTCAGCTGTTAAATCTTTCAAGTGAATCACATTCAACCCCATCTTATCATGTGATCCCACCTAAATATTTAATGCACATTAATTAGCTTGGGAAACAGATCATATTTAGCAATATGAGTATACGATGTTGGCATGTCCATGTGGATTTTTTTTTAGGAAAGTTGCAAAAGGACATTATGTTTACAAGCATGTAAATTAAGGACCACATTTTTTAACTTATGTAAAAATATAGGCCAAATTGAACAGAATTAGTCCAAATCGGGGGCTGAACATCAAGCTTTGGCCCCTGTAAATTAAAATTATATATATAGGAAAAAAATAAAACGGGACATACTTTCTCGTTAAATTACAAAAAGTGAGAAATGCGCAAAAATTAAATAAAATACACACCAAAAAACACACTTAAAATCAATATAAAATTTTCACCTAGCCAAATTTACCTCTTTGTGACTGTCCCTTTTAATTTTTAGCCAGATTTACCAAGCCACATTTATATGAATATTAAGTATTGTCCTTAATTACTTGACCGTAAACATAATGTCCTTCTTTTGCAGTCCCAAATTTAAAAAAGGGACTCAAAATGGTAAAATGAACTTGGAGTCAACCTAAGTTACAGGACGTGTTTTGATATTAACTCATTATGAAATTAATGAAGATGAATCAAGTATAGCACCTGTTCCCAATCATAGAGAGTTAGCAATAGATCTTGAGTTTGAGGATCCTTAACAGCCATGGTGAATTCCTCGTTCCATTCGGGGTTCAAGTCTTTCTTCTTTACGGACGTTTGCTTGGACGAGAGCTTGTCGTCCGCGAATTCTAGGATCACGTAAGGGTCGGAAGAGCCTAGCAGGTCCTTCTTCTTCAGCTTCATTGCTCTCACAACTTTCACATTCAGAACCCCTACAGGCCTCTGCATTGCTCTATGAAATGTGACACAAATATTATTAGAAATGTTGTTTTTGTAAAGGCAAAGTTGCAAATAATTAAACATGAAAAATCTTGTGTACTTTATAGGGTCCATTATTTGAACTTCAAGTCTTTTAGGCCATAAGTACATGTCAGCAACTTGATCTTTGATGAGTTCCTAAAGAAGCACAAAATTTAATGAGTTAAATAATTAGAGGAAAAACTCATAATTCAACATTGATTAGAAATTAATATAATCCCCCGTCCCTCGATGAACTTCACACTTTTAAAAAAAAATCATAACAAATTCAAAAAAGTGTAAATACTAAAAAAAAAAATATATATATATATATATATACCTGTATGATCCTGTATGCACCAGGTATGGACATTGCATCAGCACCAAGAAGCTTTACTCCAAAATCAACATGAGGCTACCAATTGGATTAAAGAAAATTGTAAATGGTCACCTTCCAGCTTAAATACTTTTCAAGAAATGCTTTTAATTTATACATTTTTATGTATAATATTTTTTATTCCTAAATATGTGTACAATTAAATATAACTGTTAAGTGAGTGCATAAAATAATTCTGTGGGTGTTGCTAGTATACACCTTCTCCATTAGGGAAACATGTATGTTTGCGAAACAAGGAAAGGTCGGAACAAGAGGCTTCAATGTGATACGAGGACAAGCAAATACTTGAAAGTCGACAACCTGAAAAAGGAAATCAAGAAATCACTATAGAGTGAATACTAACAGGATGTTTGGCTAAATTTATCTTAAACATATTATAAGTTGTTTTATAAGATGTTATTAAATAACTTATAAGTTGTTGAAATATTTAATTAATACAATTTATAAGTTCTTCGATAATTTATCATAGTTTTTTTTTTTTTTTTTTATTGAGGTAAAATTGAAAAGTGGTGATAGAATTTAGGGTGAGGCGGGAGAGTGAGAGTGGAGATGGTGAGAAAAATAAGTTAAAATATTATAACTTAATTTTATAGTTTATAAGATTTAAGGAACTTATTTTAAAATTTTATAAACATTTTATTTTATCAAACACTCTAATTAGAGAGTTCATAGACTCCATTTTAAAAATGTTATAAGCTCAACCAAATACCCACTAAGCATTCCCTCCGTTCCTATCAGAAACTTTCCATTTCTTCATTTTGTGTGTGCCACACGAAGTTTTTTCTCTCTTTCGAAGAATATCAATTGAAGTGCATCCCATTTTATATTTTAGTATTCCTTCAAATGAGTGAAAGAAGAGCTTAAGAGACGACACCTGAACCGTAGCTCTTAGTCCGAACGCCTTGGCAGCAACAAGGATGTTAGGGCTGCCTGCCCACTTCAACCCTAGCTCCATCATCAGCTCCTTTTCCTCTGTGTTGTATACTTTCATTCCTGCACATTAATTATACATGATCATGGAAGCTCACTTGCATAACTACTCATGATGATCAAATCATGAGATATATAATAGTTAAGTTGGCGCTACATAAATCAGTTTTACCATGCAACTGTCGTTTTATAGTAAAACAACTTTCGTTCAACAGAACAATTAGTACCACAAAAAATGCAAGTCGATTGCACGGTGAAATTGGTTTACGTAAATGCCATACGTGTAATGTGTAGCCAAACCTTGAAAAGTAGGTGGAAGGCCACCTAAAGTTAGTACTTCAAAATCAACTGATTCAATTTTGTATTTTGGAATTTCCTCTGCTATGATAGGCTCTGCAATGCTCTTCACGGTCTTGCATATAGCCTGAGGACAACATTGTACATTATCATCGTCATCATCTGATGATAGAGTGAGTCTCTTGTGCACCACGTACGCAATTTAAGTGTATTTTTAATAAGTTACACAATTTATTGCTGAAGAGTCACACATATTATTATTGAAAAATTACACTATTAAAAATTAACTTTTCAATAATAACATGTGTGATTTTTCAATAGAATTTTGTATAACATTTTAAAAATGCACTTGAATTAGACGGTCCATGCAAGACTAAGTCCTGATCAAATAGAGAAAAGTGACAAATAATGTGTATACATGTAAATACCTTGTCTAAATAAGGCCACATACGTTGGATCAATGTGTTCAACCAATCAATCTGCACATCATAATATACGTTACGATAGAATTCTTCGTGTAAATTAATTTATCGAGATTCATAGTAAAAAAACGAATTGTGCAACTTGTTTTCGAGTAATGCCATATTCAGTGAAACGAGTAATATTATTCCACTGGTGTGAATGGTGCGATTTGTTTCCGAGTAGTATAATTCAGTGATACAGCAATGGAATTAATGCATGGTACGTACATGCAAATAGTGTACACAAGAATTTAATTTTCCAAATATGAAACTCACTCGATCAATGTCGGGATTTTTGATCCACATTGGTATCTCCGGAAGCAGTTTTTGGAGATATTCAGAAGTTTGCTCAAGTAATGGACGAACTTCAGGATCCTGTAAAAATTAATTAATACCAAATGTATCAAATATAACGAAGATTTAATTATTACAATTAATGTCATCAAATTGGAAAATTAGTTTTTTTTTTTTTGTTTTTTTTACATAATGAGACATACATTAGAAGTGAATATAATGGATCAAATGTGTAGGAAGAGAAAGAGAATGAAAAAGTAGATACCTTGACGTGAGTTGGTTGGGAATAGATGAAGAGAAAATAACCTGTTACAATGCCCACTGAAAACCCCATCCCGAAGCCAATAATGCCCATTATTGCGCTTATAACACCCATCTTGATTAATTTAATTATAATGATCTTATTTCCAATTACATCACACAAAGACAGAGAGAGAGAGACTAATCCCAGAATGCTCAAGAGAGAGAGAGAGAGAGAGAGATCTGAAGAAAACCAGTTTATGGATCTTGATTAAGAAAAGGGACTCTCAAACTAATTAAAAGAAACCCAAAAATATAAAAATAATTAAATAAAGTTTACATCAAAATGATTTGTTTGTGGATGGAATTGTCATGTGATGATGTAAGAAGAAATATTTGTCAAGAATTAAATGGCCGAACAAGCGAGAGTGAAGCATTGGGGGAAATTCAAGTTTATGGGAGGAACCCCTTCTCTTTTTTTTTTTTTTTTGAGGGGAGCAATAAATTAAAAGAAAAGAAAAAAAACCCAAATGCCTTGCATTGAACGAGTGAAGCTAGATCCATGCATAAAGGCTGTTTTTTTTTTTTAAACTATTCAAGCGCATCAATCCTGGGGTGTTTTGGGTGTTTAAACCATGTTATATATAATTCATGTCGATGCCCCCTCTCTCTCTCTCTCTCTCTCTCTCTCTCATAAGTACATTTAAATAGATATATTATTTCATGTAATAATATTTCTTTTACTATTTTATATTTAATTATATGAAAAAAATAATTATTTTTATAAAAGTAAATAAATAAAAATTTATGAAAAACTAATATATTTTTCTTATAATAACACATATTTTGCTCTTACATTGTATAAAAGAAATCTGTTTCTACAAAAACAAACGATTATATGTTAAAAAAATTAGTCTTATATATAGTAACATACGTTTGACCTTATAGTAACATACATTTGCTTATATAGTAATACAAATCAGGGGACAAAATCCTAAAATTTAAAAATTGTCTAGATTCGACTCGACCCGGTCAACATCTGTGAATTTTATTATTTTGACCAGCAAATTTTTATTTTTAAAATCAATATTATACGTGCAATATTGCATTTAAGTTTTTTTATATTCATATATAATTTCATTCAATTAAATTGAATAATACTATTTATAAAAGAATTATTTTCCATTTAACAAATCAACTCGATTAAAACAATATTGAAAAGTTAAATGAAAAAATAAAACTGATAAGGAGGAAGTATAACTTAAATATAAATCCCCCTATATATAGTTAAATGAAAGCAAAAGTTTATAATTAATTAGACAAGTAATTGAATTGAATCAGGATTTCATTTCAGGTAGGAGGAATTTAAAGATGTGCAATCACTGTTTTCAGAACCGGACCGAACCGGCCGGTTCAACCGGTTGAACCGGGAACCGGTCACAGAACCGATCCGGTTACACCCAAAAAACCGTTTTTACGGTTGAACCGGTCAACCCCGGTCAAAACCGTTCTAAACCGGTCAGAACCGCTAAAAACCGATCAAAACCGGTCGAACCGGCTATATTTTTAAAAATATATTAATATTTAATTTTTTTACTTATTTTTATTTGTCTTCTTAATCCTAATCAAACCAAAAACCAAAATCTTAATTTCCACAAAAAAATATTCTTAACTATTGCAGAACTAAAAAGAAATTAAAGAAAACCTACTTTGATTGAGTTATTTTGTATCTTTTGTATTTTGTGGTGTTATTTTATGACTCTATTGTAATTATTTAATTTTATAAATGAATATTTATTTTATTTAACATAGAAAATATTAAAAAATAAACATAAATTGTTTTAACTGTTGAACCGCCGATCCAACCGGTTGGACCGGTTGAACCGTGAACCGGTGTCTTGTCCGGTTTGATCACCGGTCCGATTATGAAAACGCTGTGTGCAATATTAATTTCTTAACACTTTCTTTTGCTAAAAATGCGTAGGTAATATTCGAGACCTCTTTTTGATGGAGGTAATTTTAAATAACCTCAGTTCGTTAAATATTTGATATTTAAGATTGATTTAGGATAAATTTATAATGAAATATTTTCACACAATATTTACTTATATACAAAAATTTCCACAAGCCGCTGGGATAACTACCTCCTCCTTATTAATTACGGAATATATATGTTGTATAGAAATTTATATAGGCATTTCGAAATAATATTGTAATGAATAGTATTTATGTGAAAATTGTTTAATATTATAAAATTTATACTGCAAGATATATTTATTGATAGAGTTGTTAAAATGGGCCTAGTTCATTGGGCCAACTCAAGAAGTTCGATTTTAAGGATAGGGTGAACCTTAAAATTATAGGCTCGAAAAGAACCTGATCTATTTAGTCCGACCTAATTGGCCCAGTGAACTACTTAGGCTCGGGCTAAACTTGGCCCAATTATATGGACCAGTCCGACAATTTTTTATTTTTTAAGAATATCTTTTTTATAATAATTATCTTTTGGAATTTTTCAATGATTTTATGAGTTATAATATTTTTCTTTTGGAATTTTTTTTTATTCAATATATATTTTATTTTTATAAATATAATTGAGAAATAGGTGTCTTCATGAGAACCTTGTCAGTAATATTTTTTAAATATTATTTCAATTAATTATTTAATTTGTACTTGTAGCAAGCAAATATTCTCCGTTAATTAATATCTTTTATTAATAGTGTGAATGAATATTACAAATATATGTTTGAATCCTGACTATTTTCGATACAATCTCTAGTGATTATTTTCTAGTTCTTCTATTCGAATCTTAACTTGATTTGCTGGTTTCTCTGAGCTGGTCTAAATTGGAGTTTGAAGTTGAAAGTTAATTCAAGAGTATTGAACCTTGTTTCGAATTAAACATCGCCTTTGGACTAATGAATTTCTTGGAGCTGGTCCAAAGGATCGTAATTGAGATTAAAAAGGTTAATTCGAGGATTTTGAGCCGTATGTTGAATTAAATTTCCTAGAAATATAAGACCCATAGTAATGAAAATATAATAATTTATAAACATTGAAATTAGACCAACCAAAATCATTGTTGTAATCCACCTAAATAATGTCAATACAACTTCAATCCTTAATAATATCTTTAATTCTATAAAATTCAACTAAGAAAGCATTAAATTCTAACTACTATTTATTCTGGTGTGTGTAGAGTGCAGGGGGAGTGATTTTGTAGGAGTGTATCCTCCTCAAAATCTAATAAAATTGTACTCCCTCCATTCCTTTTTAGATTGCTCAAAAGCTCGTAAAGATTTTTTTTTTTTTTAAATCCATTACCTAAAATAACAACAAAGTAACTAATACACTATAAATTAATCTCTTACAAACATCTCTTATTTACACCTCATATCATTATATTTTCCAATGATAATTTTATTTTTCAAAAAAAGAATGATAAATTTTGCACAAATCATCCTATAAACAAGTTTCAAAATATAAAACTAAATCACTAGATATATACTCACTGTTATTACATTGTGCTCATTAATACCATTAAATTTGTAAATATAAATCACAGTATAAGATAATATATATGAAATTAGTGAATATATTCAATAACATTAATAAATACATTATGATAATGAATCATATTAGTCAGTTATAAAGTGTTTGTGGATGATATAAAATGTAAAAAAAATACCACTCTAAGTTTTGTAAATTAGAAATGATAATTTTCATTATGCAAATAACTATGGCATGAATTATTTTTTATGAATTCGAATTTACATAATTCAATTATCAACTCATTGTCTATTAAAGTACAGTACATTAACTATCTATCATATGAACATGGTTTATTATTACTTCAAACACGAGATTTAGTAATTTCTTTGAAAAAGAACGACTGATGATGGACGGCTACGATGGCGAGAAAAGTATTTTAAAAAATAGCAGAATCCAGTGGCCAGCATCACAGCGGCGGTCGCCGCCCCACACCGATTAATAGTATCTTATGCAAACTGCCCTTATCTTTCGTCAGCATACCGCCGCCTACAAAATGTCGGTAAATTTCCATGAAAATCTAGCAGTTTTCTATTTAATTAATTAATTCTACAAGGACCACATTAAAAAAAAAACAAAAAACAATAACAACAACAAAAACCAGCCTTACACACCAAGAGAAATTGTAAAAGACTATTTTTTTTTAATGACTACTTTTCAGCCCAAGAATCTGGAGATTTAAAATTTACTGTGCATTTTCTTGAAATTTAAACTTTGAAATATATTCCCTCGATCATGTTGTTCGTTATTTTTTGGTATAATAGTTAGAAAGGGCATAAAATATAAATATAGAATAGGTAATATGATGAATAAAAGTGAAGAGTAATGAAATTAATATAGAAAATAATGAAAGTAATAATAAAAAAGTGAATATTAATTTTCAAAAAATAAATAAATAAGAAGTATCTATTGAAATAAATGAAAATAACAAAATTAAAATCATATAAGTAAAACGGATGGAGTAATCTAAAACGAAAGATACGTTTGAGTCTCGTTCCCTCATCACAAGTGTGACTGTGTGAGGGTTAAATTGTGAATCACTATATTGACTTATTAAGGTAGATAATATGAGCTCCATTTTTTTGTGTAAATTTTTTCTAAAATTAGAAGAGATAAACATAATACATGGAGTGAGGTCATTATCATAAGTTTCATAAATATTTATTTTTATTAATCATTTTAATTTTGTGTCTATCTCTTTCCGAAATTCACATAAAATGAAGAGAATCTGTGAGCAGAATAATATTGTGTGGTGTATTCATCTCCTATTTGATAAAACTTCGAGAAAAATTGATGACGCTATATGGGAAATAAAATATTAATATACATTCAAGAATTTTGGAAAAAAATTAACATAAAAATAAATACTCCCTCCTGTCTCAGGTTAAATTTAATATTTTTCTGAGCTCGTATTTAAAAAAAATTATTTTATTAATTTTTTAGATTAAAAAATGAAAAATATTTTGAAATAAAATAAATATTGTGAAAGTACTTTTTTTAAGGTGTAAAATCCCAAAAAAGAGTGAATTTTAAGTTGGGACGGATTGAATATTTAGAATGTAATATTTCATTTATCAAAATTACTACTTCTTTGGTCATTGTAAAAATAAATAAAAAAGTTCGTCTTATTTTATATTTAATTTTTTTTCAAATATCTTCTAAATTTTTAATTTTTTTACTTTTTTTATTCACGTTTATTGTCACATGATGGTAATTAATTATTTTTTTACTCTATTTATTAGAATTTTCTTTTAGTTTCCTCTCAATTCTAATCATATTTGCACGTGGCCAAATTTAAATTAAAAAAATTTATATAAAAAATTTCATGATATGAGATCAATAAAAAAAATAGTAATATTATTATTATAATAAATGTTTTAATATTTTTAAGAAAAATAATAATTATTTTTAATAAAAATATTAATAATTTTAAAAAATAACCAGCGATGAATTTACAATAAAATGTGATAATATATTCTAAGAAAAGTAATTATTACTTTTGATAAAAATATTTATTTCTATTAAACTTTATCACTTTTTAAAAAAATAATATTTTATTAATAAATACCACATTTTATTGATCTAATATAAGAGGAATCTCTCACGGTAAATTATTATATAGGTCATTTTCATGATATAAATCATTTTATGATATAAGATTTTTATTTATAATTTTTTTTCACCTTGATGAAAAGTGATTCATGACTTTCAGACCATACCTACTCATTTCTCACACAAACGTAGTCATTAAAAATGTAGTAGGTGAAAGGGGTATTATATTTTAAAGAAGAAATTAAAGCTTAGAGTTGCACCTATATAAAGCCCATCATTCATACATAGCTTGAAGAAGTGCTCCCTCCCTCCAATAAGGGAATTCGGAGATATATAAATCTCGAATTTTGTAGTTTAATTTCCTCTCAAAATAATTTTAAACTTGGATTGATTTGTCATTTGTTTCTTGTTGTAATGACATGTTATTGTTGTTGAAGATGAGCTAGCTACTTCCTTTCATAAAAATTAAACCTATTAACTAAAAGAAGATATATGATCATGGAAGCAGATCAATCTCCATCCCCCCATATTAGAAACCCCATCAAACCCTACCACATTTTTACTAATTCAAGAGGCCTTCTAAAACTTCCACAACAGCAGCCGCCGCTCCTCCCTCTCCCAGCCTCCCATCTCCGCCGCAGCTCCTCCGCTCTCGGCCACTCCTACTCTCGTCACCATTCCTTTAATTACCTCATCAAGAAATCAAGCCGAAAAGAAGAGATCAAGAGAACACCTGAAAGATCAGATGTCATGTTTCTGTTCTCTCCGCCGCCGAGCAGCTTGCCATTGCCGACGTTTGCTTTGAGGCCGAAGCGGGTCGACGCCGGAGCCAGCGATGATCTCCGGCGACTTCTTCATCTCCAGTGAATTAATTATATATAATAATTATAATGCCTAATTAATTAATTAATCTTCAAAAAATATTTTGTCATGTGACGGTAACGTACTTGATAAGAGCAGGAATATTATAATCTCTTTCTGTCCTTTTGTTGTTCATTGATTTGGTCGGTGGCCGATCGTGACTTTGCGACGGTGTATAATATTAATATATTTTTAATTGCAAATAATTCACGTTGAAGTTGATTTAGTTTTTTTTTTTTTTATTTACTAGTTCATAAATCGTATATTTACATATGGCTCATCCTCACACGAGATTTTTTTATTCCTTATAGAACAAAATGGATACTATATATTACATTTATAATTTATTCAGTAATATATAGAGTTATTCTTATAGATTAATTATAATACTCATAGTCATGTTACAGTGATATTAATTAGTTTATAATTAAATTCACTGATGACATTAAATGAATATAATTTGTTACCATGAATATATTTCATATGATACTTTGTAATGTATCCATTCACTCAGCAATAGAATTGTTCTTATAAATTAATAATGGTAGTGCTTATAAGAGTGGTATAAGTTTATAAAATTCACGGGTGTCACTAAATAAACATAACTTCATACCAACAAATTTGATATGATAGTTTGTAATATAATATCCAATTATATATATATATATATATATATATATATATATATATATATATAATTGGATAAAATAGTGAATTGTACAATTCAAAACACATATTTTAATTATATTAATTATTTTACTAAAATATACTCCCTCCGTTCATGAAAATTAGTCCACGTTGTCTTAAATAGTCGTCCACAATAAATAGTCTACCTACCCAAAATGGAAAATTTTCAATCATTATTTTTATTTTTTTATACACATATACTCACTTTTACACATCACATCAAATATTTTATTAATAATTAACACTTCTTTATACTAATACACTCACTTTTACACATCAACATCAACTTTTTCTTAATAACCGTGCACAACTAAGATAGACTAAATATCATGGACGGAGGGAGTATTAACTTGTTAATACTTTTGTTTTTCACTTGAAGTATTAATTTTTACTGACAAAATCAGTTGTAAGTGTAAGAGTGTTAATTACTTTATATATATAATCAACACAAATTTTTTAAATAATATAAGAGACGTGATATTTTTATACATTTTTATAGTGCAAAAATATAATGGGTGACTTACATATAGGTTCAAAAAAGATCACTATATTTACAAATAGGTGATGTGCAGAAAAAAAATGTGTTTCTGTGCAAATATTTTGAACCTATTTGTAAATATAATGACTTTCTTGAACCTATATGTAAATCATCCTAGATCCTCATTCATTCTCATTCTCCACCCTTAATATGTCATATACAATAAGTTTATAGAATTTTGTTGCTTGTTTGTGTTTCAAATAAATGTCGTACAAATACATTAAAACTCCACTTGGATAGATGAATTTGAAAATAAATGAATTTAAAAAAAATAAATGTAAAAAGACATATATTTCAAAGCATGAATTAAAAAGAGATGGGAGAGAATGAAAAATATAAGAGAGAAAAAAAATAAAGGAGATAAAAAAATGGAAAAGGTAGAGAGGAGAATTTAAATGACATAGCTTTGACGAGAATTTAATATTCCTTAATTTTAAACATGGTTCAATTTTAAGTATTTGTAGTTCATTAATTTACTTGAAAAAGTAGTTATTTACATGTGAAATTCATGAATTTCAAATCCACTCATCTAAATAGTGCCTTAGATAAATAAGGCGACTACAAATGGCATCACTACATTTCTAGTAACTTGAAAATATAGTTGTGGTGGCTCAGTTACTTAATATTTGTACTTGTTTTAAAACATTAAAAATAACTTTTAAAATTATATATTTTTTAAGTTATTTCTCACAGTTTTTAAAATAAGTAATTCTAATTTTTTTTTTAATGATTGCAAGAGGCCACATAAGAGGTCAAATTCATCACATGTCAAAATTGCAAAATTGCAGAAGTAATAGGGAATTATGAAGAATATTAATGCTCTTCTATTCTTGTACAATAACTAACATCCCTTCTTGATGATACAATTGAAGATATCACCAAGGGGGCAGGTAAATATGCAGCAACACTAACATCCCTTCTTGATGATACAATTGAAGTCTACGAGTTCTCCGTTTGTTTATGCGCACAAACAGGGCATGTATAAAAGATTGTTTGTCCTTCATCAGCCGACCTAGTCTGGAGAACCAAAGAGACACGCAAAGCTCATTAGAACAGAAAATACGATTGGAACATCTGTAGAGTGTTGAGCGTCAAACAGCAATACCAAAATGCTTATAACACACTATATTTTTTTTACCTGTCTAGCAACGTAAGCCATCCCCAAGTGCTGGCAGGCTCTGCATTTTGCATTGTAATCCTGTTTGACAAAACATAACAACATTTTTTTATCTTTTTTTATAAAAATGGGACCCTTAGAAAAAAACATGTGTGTAAACATAATTCTGACCATCTGTTTCAGTTCTCTCTCTTCTTCGATGTCATCAAGGGCAGACAGTCCTAACTCCCTCCTCAAATCCTGCAAAATGTGTAACTAATGTTCACTTAGATAAGAAACGACTAGCGAATTTGATGGAATAACTAGGGGAATATGCATATGAAGATTATTAGCACTGCAAGATATGTTAATATTTGTAGTAATCTTTCTAGCTTATTATGACCAATTCATAGCATTGGCCTTTCCTATTATTTTGAGAGATATGCATAAGGTAGGGCAATCCCTAGGAAGATTTGGGTTTCGGACCTTCAGTGATTCTCCAGCATCTCAATCCTGTATCTTGTTTCTAAACCTGGCACTAAGTAGACACGGGGAACTTGGAAGCCATACTCAGGAGACCCGAGAAACTTTGCAGCAAGTAAAATGCAATGCACAATCTAGATGATATAAAGGCCAATTACGAACATTCACTGCACAACTTTTCTATTCTTTTCAAAACGAAAATAAATGTTCGTTATTCAAAACACTTGTGGACAATCATAAGCATATGTGAGCAGTCGAAATTCCCTAGACTGAACCTCAAAAGATTCACATGACATATATGCCCTGAATATGTAGCATTCTTCCATCTACTCCTTCTCTGGCTCATGAAATAATCTTTTGACCGTGAAGACGGACATTAATTAAATTAGTGACAAAGTTTAAGCATGATTCAACACTGAAATTGATCCATAATACAAATTTATGAGAACTAAAGCAAGATAATCTAACAGACTTACCTCAGCACTGACTGTGTAGCGAATTACTTTTCCCGCAATATCTGAAAATACGATGGAACGAAGAATCCTCAATCAACAAGAAAAACTTTCTAACTCAAGCTTTCATGAAATGGGAACCAAAAACACAAGCACTAATTTGTATACTACATTTTTTTACAATGCTTACAAATCTGAATTTATCCTCAGTTATAAAGCACAGGTAGAACATCAAAAATATGGAAAAGATTTCTCCACAAAATTAGTTCATTGATTCTCCAGTCCTAAGTTGAACATGAGACGACTAGTCCATTCCACAGAAACACGAAATTTCCAGAAATCTCATATCAATTCATCAGAAATAATATCGAGGAGAAATCGACTTCAAAATCTCCAGCTGATTCCAAAACTAAACGTCTACAATAGACGATACATAACACAAAGTATTCAATTTAAAAATGCAAAATTCTGAACAGGAATAGAATAGCAAAACACCTTTGAGGCGCTTCTGAGATTTGCACAACGGGCATCGAGCATACTTTGGTGTATCAAATAACAGCATAGTCCCGCACATGTCGCAGAACATGAAATCACGCTGGTGAGTGTAATCCGTCATGATTATGATACTTACACAGTAAATTTTGACAAGCAATGCGCAAACACTTTGATTTTGGTTTGATTGATAAGAAAATCAAGGCGAATGAGAAGATTTAGGACTAGGGTTTTAGCAGGGAAGAAGGAAGGAGAAGGCAGGTTTAAAGGAATAATAGATAAACGGGCCAAGCCCATACAATGGTCTAATACAGCATGAGTTTATGACAGATTAAACTATTGTGTTAATAAATTTTAGGCCCAGGTTATATGCACCCGCATATTTTAGTAGTACACACACCTTAAAATAATACTACCTCCGTCCCGGGTCTTTCTTCAAAAAGACTCGGGCACGCGGATTAAGAAAAAAGTAGAGTATGTGAGTGTGAAGTTAATTAATAAAATATAAAAAGTGTACTTTATTGACTTTTTGAGTGTAAATTATTTTCTTTTTAAGTTATGAAGAAAGAGTTGGGACGTCCCGAAATGAAAAAACAGGAACAAAGAGTTGGGACGGAGGGAGTTTCTATTTTAATAATATATAAAAAGACGTGCATGCCCTCAAGATTTAACATACAAATATTGATGCACCCACCTCATATTTTAAAGTTAATATTAAAAAAAATGTGAAGAAGGTCGCACCTTATTTCATTAGACTCCCTTCCCAAAAAAAAAAAAAAAAAACTCCATATTCTGGAAATTGCAAAAATGCATAGCACACTATAGATATGGCAGATATGATGAAATATTCACCCATTAATGGCACGACGTTGATCTCAGACTTCAAGTCCCACCTCTCTCTCTCTTTAAAACCAAAAAAACAGTTACTTTTGCACACATTCATCTTTATCTTCATTGTCTTCATTGCCGAGTATTCAGTCATAGGAAAAAACAGAACTTGGAAATCAAATCTTAAATATTGCTACATTTAAATTTTTGATAAAAAATTCAAATTACCTGTGAAAAAAATTGAAATAAATTTCTCGAAATAAGACAAAAATTCAAAAAAGAAAATCAAAAGTTTCACATATTTTCACAAAATAAAATTTGAAATTAAAAAAAAAAGAGAGAAGAAAAATAGAGAAAAAAATTTCAAAACAAGTGCATTTCGAATTCTATTGGAGAAAAAGATGAATAAGTGTGAAATTGGGGTGGATGTGTGGGGTGGGGTGGGGGAAAGAGAGAGAAGAAAGAAAATGGAAAGGGAAGGAAAGAGCAAAGGAATAAGGAGAAAATGGATGAAAGAAGGGAAAAAGAGAGAGAAAATAGGAGAGATGAGAAAGTGGATTAGATGTGTGACAAATGGAAATGAGAGCAAGAGAAAGAGAAAAATGGGTGTGGGTGCACTGTGCACACTAGACGGCTGCACAGAAAAATTAGGGTTTTTTTAAAAGGTTAAAAATGTAATGCCAAAGTGGGTGTACTAATTTTACAGTGTGTGTACTTCTAATAGTTGTTGGTGCATTTAACCTGGGCCTAAATTTTATTGTGGATTTTATTACGTGTCAGTTTTTCCATAATGTATATTGCTACTCCCTCCATGCCATTATATGCAATGGTACATTTTAAAAAAAAATGTATTTTATAAATAATATAATAATATATAAATAAATATGTGTATAATTCTGTGAGTATATACAAAATTGATATTCTTTTTTAATAGTGTGCAAATTTATATGGGACATCCAAGAGAAAAATGTTAGAAAATTCCTATGGGACGGAAAGAGTAATTATTTTCACTAAAATGTATAATTTTTAAGAATATTAATTATTTTTTCTATAACATATTAGTTGTTCTATTAAAGAATATTATTTGCAAATCATACACTATAAATAAATTTTATACTGTACATATTTTACTCAACTTTCAATCTAATCGTTAGTTTCACGATTATTATTAAAAAGTCCGACCTTTTAAGAAATTTCAATTCGATACATATTTTTTTATTTTCGGTCGACGATCGATAACATGTCTCATCGGAAAGCATGAAAGTTTACCACACTGACGTACACACATTTAGTTATATTTTATTTTTTAATTTGCACACCATATATCATATTCATATAAAATAAGAATACTTTTTATTTATAAATATTGTTTGGCTGTAAAAGAGAAAAATATTCTTATATATTTGTAACGTTCAATATTAGATTCACAAAACATTTGAAAAAACACTCAAATACCCTAGAAAAATTGCCCATAATCATACCAAATTTTGAAAAATCTTAATACTGAAGGTTTGAATTTATAAATTTTATGCATGCATGTCAATATGACAAACTTTTACCCACTCCGGCGAGATACATCATCAATTGCCGGTCGGATATGGAAGTATGTATTGGATTGAAATTTTTAAAAGGTTGTGCTTTTTAATTATAATCGTAGAGCCCGAGATTAAATTGAAAATTGAGTAAAATGTGGTGTATTTTTATAGAATTAACCCTTTATTATATGTGTTTCTCTCACTAGATCTGCTCTTTTCCAGGCAAAGTATCTTGTGAACAAGTTGCATTGCGAAATTTATTTTGAAAGTATTAATTATTTTATTAAAGAATATTAATTTTAAATTATTTTAATTATTTTATTTGTTATAAATTAATGTCAATTTCTTTTTCATTAGTATAATATGCATTATTTCATTATACTTTATTTTTTGAAAATGTCCTTTATTTGCAAGTTGATTAGTTAAAAGCCCACCTTCAACTATTCTGTGATATTTTAATTGTTACCGTTTTCAATAACTCACGTATCCAAACAATTTCTCATTTGACTTTCTATTTAGATTGATCTATCAAATTCTTTTCAGAGAAATGTATTTGTCCCTCCAAAAATGAAAAGAAACAATTACATAAAAAGACAAAATTGTATGAAGTCAAATTTACGGTAAATTTGACTTATCAATTATTACTATTATCGGTATATGTTATTACTTTTATATATATATAGTATTATTATTATATATATAAATTATCACTGTATAAAAAATTAAATTTTTTTTTATAACAATGATAGAATGTATGAATAACAACGATAGTAATTATACATAACAGTGATACGAGTTCATGTGAACTCGAGTTCACAAAAGACTTACTCTTACATAAAATAATTTTTTTTCTACTAATAATAAAAGTTAAACAATAGTCTTATATTATTTGCCTAATTTTATTTTCTCTTTTCACTATTTATTTACTGCTACAAATATATTTAAATTATACATGTTTCAATATTAATTACACATGAAAACATATTCCTTTTATCTCATTCATTTAAATCAACTAATATCGTCATATAAAAAAATTATTTTATACATTTACAAATATTCTTTGAAAAATCAAATGAAAAAATAAAACTGAAATAGAGATCTAAATTATATTCTAAGAGCATCTCCAACAACTAACTCTATTTTGGAGTACTCTATCCTCCATTTTAGAGTATAGAGTACTTTATATAAAAAATCTTCTCCAACAATAACGCTCTGTATTATTATATTTTTTTATTCTTTTCTTTATTTTAATTAATTTAATATATTTAAATAATTAATAATTTATGTAATATATTATTAAATTAATTTTTTCAACTCAATTAAATGGTGTTGAGATACTTTAAAAAAATTAATTTTATATATTTAAAAATAAATTATGTTATATAAAATATTAGAAAATACATGCATACATATAAAATAGGATCATGATCGTTTACAATAATAACTAGTAGGGTTAAGTTATTTATGTTTTCATTACTTCATTTAATTCAAATGTGTTGTATGTTTTAATATGCTATTTACTATTTAGATAATTGTTGTAATCTTTGTTAATATTGTGTAATATTTATTTTGTATGGGTCATTATTTCGTAATTTAATTATATTTTAATTTTTATTTGAGAAAGAAAATAAAATAAAAAGACATTTAAAATCAAGAATGTCCCGTAAAACATGATATTCTTAATGTTAAAAATAATTAATTTAGTTTTTAATAAAAACTTCATGGTGTAATAAACATTCAATAAAATAATGATTAAATAACATAAGTAAAAAAGAAGAGAAAAAGAAAAAAAAAATGGCAATATTGTAATTAAAACCATCCTCCAAAATGAGGATGGAGTACTCCAAATATAGAGGATTTTTTATAATCCTTCATCATTCATATGATTTTTAGAGTATTGTTGGAGAGGTGAAATACTCTAAATCCAAAAGTATCCTCTATTTAGAAAGATTGTTGGAGATGTCTTGATGATAAGTGCCTCATATATCAAAGTGAAAATTTGTCCCTCCCTATAAAATTATCTTACACAATTTTTCTACAAACAACAAAAAGGGTATAAAATATAAATAATAAAATAAAAAGATTATACAATTAGGAATGTCAAAAGAATCCTCCACACAGCTGTCTCGCTTTGATTTGTTTCGATTGAGTTAGCTCCGCACTGTCCTCATGAGAACAGGGTAGGCCCATCCCGCCCCGTGCATGGAGCTAGTCAGGCATGGATTTATATTTTCATTGATCTTTCGCCCCGTTCCACCCCATAATATATATTCAATGAGTATACTTCATCCGTTCAGTAAAAATATGCATATTTTTTTACTGGACAGAAGGAGTATAATATTTTATAGGTAAATACCGAAAATACCAGTATATGATACTTATCATATCGAAAAATACTAAATTTATCTAAAATTTCGGTCTGGTATCAGTATATAATTTTAAAATTTTTGGTATACCAGTATACCGAAATATTCTCGTTATAAATCGGTATACCAATATTATATACCATTATGATAGTTTAATATTAAAATTTACATTTATTCCCACTTTTCATTTTCACATGTCCCCCAAATTTATTCCCATTCAATTTTTAGAAAATATTATTTTATTATCGGATTAGTCTTGTATGCACCAGTTACACAGTACAACTCAAGTTCATTTTTTAAAAGTTACACAAAAATGCATTATTAGTAGTGTTATATGGGTAAGTATGTGTATATTAGACGTGCCAATAAAACAAGTATGCAAGTAATTATGAAGCAATGTTTTGTTAATATGCAATAAAGCCTATTAAGAAGTAACATCTAACTCAAATACCAAAATGACATATCATAATGTTTCATTGCGCATCAGATCCTCAATTGATTTCTGCAACTCTAGTTTCTTACATATAAAATCCGCTCAGGGATAGTCTGCTTAGTTGGACCAAAAGTGATTGATATTTTTATTCCATTTGTCCTATGTTTGGGTTCGATTCCTTTTGGGAACGAATTATGGGTGATGGGGGTGGGTTTAAAAAAAAAAACCTATTATTTTCAAACAACTATCCATATTCAATCTCAGGATCAAATAGACCCTTAACTAAATATGTGTACCATTATTTTTATAAATCCAATTACTTTGTAGCTGGGCCAGGCTAAATGAACTTCTGAGCCCATTAAATTCATGGGCCGGATCCCACAAAATACCGCAGCTTCTTTCGTCAGCCGGAGCCGGGTCAGTTGTCGCGCTTAATTCGGAGCCGGCTCACGTGCACGGCTCCTAAGTGTTAGAGATATTCAATGTACATAATTAGCTTAAGTTTTATTATGTTTAGTAACAAAATTAGGAGTAACAAATTCAATAAAAAATAGTTAGTAGTTAATTTTGTGACTTGCTGCTCAAGTCAGGCAAGCACACTCTACAATCTATAACATTCCATCCATGGGAAAATACACTTTCCATAACACCTAGAACCCTCCATTAAATCCCTAATAACGGGGAAATCATTCAACCAAACCAAACTATCGACTCAACTTTTTTTGTTTCTCCGCAAAAATCCTCAAAAGATGTTTCCTCAGATGAGAAGGGTAATCGGACTCACCTCCATCCACCGTGTTGTAGGCGGCGGCGTTGTCGCTCCTTCGGCTGCGGCAAACCACGCCCACCAACACCACCGCCTCATCCGGGCAGCTTTCTTAAGCACGAACAGCAATAAATTTCACTGATTTCCGCACAACAGTGCATCGGATGAGCATTCGTCACGCGCCGTGGCGCGTGTGCTTCCGTGGATGATGTTGTTCTCGGTGGCCGCCACCTCGATTGTGGAAGACGTTGAGGCGAAGGAGGCCGCGCATCCGAAATTCCATCCGTCCGACGTCGTTCTGTATCAGTATGAAGCTTGCCCTTTCTGCAACAAGGTCAAAGGTATTTCTCTTCGTTTCTCACTTTTAATCCTTTTGTGATTTAATTTATTTGTCTTTTTGCGCATTTTCGTATGGAATTACATTTTGAATTTGACAGAAAATTAGGGGTGGATTATTTTCTGTTAGAGCAACTTAGCAAGGCGTTAGTTTAGCACCATACGCCAATTATGCCCTCCAGCAGTCAACTTAATTCTGCGCTACAATAGAATTTTACACTATTTCATTGAATAGCGTAGCAAATTGCTGCGCTACTTTGTTCTTTTTTTTTAATTGTAATTTTAATATAAATTAATATTATTTCATTAGGTCAGGAATCAATAAGATATTTGGGACTTTATGTAATACGGTTTACTCAAAGTTTAAAATATGTGTATCTCATTTAATTAAAAATAAATAAGAATTATATTTAATGTTAAATAATGTGCTATAATTGAAAACATAACATAAAATTACATAATAAAACGATAAAATTACATAATACAATGAAGTAAGTTAATATATCCCTGATCAATATTTAAAAAATTAGTTATTAATAATTATAGAAAAGAAAATTTATTAAAATATGAAGAATTTAATGGAATATTCTGTTTTAGTGTAAAAGTAATGCAAACTGCTTGAGTTGGCCTTAGCTAATTATAGGAGAGTGATGTGCAATGTAAAATTCTGTTTGTAATATTTAGAATTGCATTGCTATATATGCAATATTTACACTTGTTTTAACTTGTAATTCGTTTTCAGTAGACCACTTCATCGAGTAGATGTTCATCTTGTTTATATATTCAGATGTTATCTTGGGATAAGATTAGGTTGAATTGAGCATGAATCATTTGATGGGAGCATTGTTTTGGTTAATCTTACTGCTACTAGATATCCCTTCGGTTTATTGTAAATCTTAGATGAGTTTGAAATCTATATATTTTGGTGTTTAATATGTGTACATATGAACGGCTAATAAAGGAAGCTCAAGGAACTGTTATCTATTACATTTCCATTATTTTAGTGAATTCAGAAGCAACATAAACTAGTCGTTTTGGTAGTTGCAATATTGCCTAGTTCTGTGTTACAAGATTTTATTTTGGTAGTTGCAATATTGAAAGTTCTGCCCCAAATATGCATAGTTCTGTGTTACAAGACTTTGTTTTGTTAGTTGCAATATTGAAAGTTGATTCATTAAACAAAATCGTGGTAAATTTTTGTGACTTCATATCATGAAGAACAAATATGTCGGAGAAGGTTCAGACACTGACTTTCTTAAGGACACTGTTAATTGAATCCGTATACTTGGTGAAAACAATGTTTTTCTTCTCTA
>JAPKLY010000078.1:495406-511604 GCA_026898435.1 Prunella vulgaris | reverse complement strand
ATAATATTAAAATGGTTATTATTAATGAATTAGAAAATTTGAAAAGTTAAATAAGAAAATCACACGGATTCCTCTCACACTTTCTCTCATTCTCTCTCTCCCCTTCTCTCTCTCCCAATCTCTCAAAGCCGGTTAATTTCCGATCAAATTATAGTTCTTTGCCGGAGTTCGATTATCAAATAAATATAGGGGTATTAATCGTCTCCTTACGAGCTTTAATTTGGTACCGATGTTGGGGTTGTTCTGTCGGTGTTGTGGTGATGGATTTTGGAGGCGACACTGTTTTGAAATAGGCGGCGTCAGATTTATTTACCTTTCGGCGATGACAAGCTTCGAATGGCTGGCCATTGAGGGGCGGTGGATTTTTATTTCGGTGGACTCAAGGTCTACCACATTAGGGTTTCTTCTCAGTTAGGGCCCATTGAGGGGTTTCTTCTCAGTTAGGGCCCATCCATCGATGATTCAGGCAGGGATTGAGAAGAGGCTGATGGCGGCGGATATGGAGGTGAGAAAGTTGTTGGCGTCGGAGTAGGCGACAAGGTAACAGAAGGAGGGGACGTGTGTGTCGAAGGGGCGCCGGGAAGGCGATGACGGTTGCGGAGGTGACAACGGTTGTGGAGGGGCGCCGTAGCGACGGAAGATTATCTAACTAAATGTTAGTCTCTCTCTCTCTCTCTGCAATAGTTTCATGAATTTGTTGGATTCTTGAGTTCTTGTTGTTTGAATTTGAAAATCCTGAATTTTATGATGTGAATTTTCTCGAATTGTGGTGTTGTGCGGGGCTCTCTCTGTTCTTTTTTTTATATAAATTTATGTATATATATATATATATACTCTAGAGAACATAAATTTGTAGAATCGGAGGTTTTGAGTGAAGAGTAGAATGAACATGAGATGATTGAAAGAAAAAAGAGAGCACCATTTAGTCCCAGGTCATACTCTAGGTTCTTTGTAAATTGGCTGCTTGATTTGTGTTCCTTGGACCCAGTTTTTTATGGTGCAAAATTTCAGGTTTTTGCTGACTCAATTCACTAACATAAAATTTTCAATTTTTCTATAGGTCTTAATTTTTTTATCCTTTGTCTGATTTTTTCTTCTTTTCAGGTCTTGACTGCTTTAGCGAATTCTTTTCATGCCATTCAACCTCTCAAAGTTCCAGGGTTCAGGTGTGCTTGTGTTTTAACTAGTATGTTCTTTTGATTGAGTTATATAACAATGAAGATTGGTATGTCTTTTCTATCCACCATAGTGTAGGGCTGAAAATGCTTCTGGTTAATTTTTTTTGACTTATTCATAGTATGTGGCAAGACGTATTTGGTGTGGGATTAAAACATGATATTGAATTAACTTATATGTACTTTAAGAGATGATTGTGCTTACCAATAATCGTATTAACGACTGTGGGACTTACCACAATTTTGAATGTCAGGCGCACAATTAGACCAAAAAACCGCTACTAAGACCTTGAATCTCGAATCCTATTTCCATTAAAACTTGACTGTTGCAAATGAATTTTTCAACTTCTCCGTTATGCAAGCTGCAGACATTCTAAAATTATTCTGCAATTTGGTTGTCTTCTTGTACACATTGTCCTCTAAAATTTTGACATCTCTTTTCTTTTGGTGTATCAACTTATTTGTAGAGAGGTTATAGATACCTTATGACAAGCTAGCTAAGGATCCAGAGCAAGTGGAGGATTAACTATTATATTTCAGATGTCTGCTAAATCAAAGGGAAGTTATTGCATCTCCATTGTATGGATTTGGGAGCTCAGCACCAGACAGATGTATGCTAAATCAAAGGCGAGTTCCTGCCTCTCCATTGTATGGATTGGGAGATCAGCACCAGAAGAACCTGGTTCTTGCTACAAGCAACAATAGGATATATACATGATCAAATATTATATATTGGTCTGCTTATAATGGGTTTGGTCTGCTTATTCCATCTTGTAGGATAAAACACTAGACCATCAATCCATTTGTTTGTCTTAATGTAATTTTGGTGTTATAATTTTATTTTATTTTTTTATTTAAATGTTAGATATTATATTATTGTTATAGAACTGTAATGGTGAGTTTTTGAAGTTTTTAGATAGGAAAGAAAATGGAATGTGAGTTTTAGTTCATCACAATTGTGATTGTTGAAAATGAAAAAAATATATTTTTATTTTTATTTTTTGTGGATTTGTTTGTTATACTATTGCATTAATTTGAGATGGATAATTATACTATTGTGTTCTCCAAAATACTATAGTGTACTCGCTTATACTATAGTGTTTACTATTATACTATAGTTTGCTCATTTATATTATACTGTAGCATTTAAATTTGAATTCGGTGTACTGTAGCATGTCAGCATAGGCGTACTGCAACAGTAGCCTAGGTTATTGTAGTTGTCCTGATAATTAGGTAAAAGTAACTAGATTAGAAAAAGTAATTTGTTCCTCTTTGTAATACAAAAAGTAAGTTGGTCATGCCTTTAATTTAGTTTTTAAAAGTGGTGTTTGATTAGGGTCATATTTGCATCAATTTGTGCTCATTTTAAGATGAATTTCTAAAATTTTGTATGTATTTATAACCTTAATTGTTATCTAATTTACTATTAATCCATTTTCTTTGATTTAATTGAAAAACATTCATATTACATGAGTTTAGGAATTTCCAGGTTGGATAAGAAGCAATGGACCCACTTTATACACCAAGAATTCACGTCTACAGCTTCTGCAAATGGGGACCACAACTCAACTGCCTCCACACCATCTCTCCTCACTATGCCCCTTTCCCACTCAAACCCAGCTGGAATCCACCACACTATCGCCAGAAATCTCAGCGTCTCTACCACCAACACTGAAAACCGCCATGGATCGACTCCCACACCTCTATTGCACCATTGCATTGCACCGGAAGTCGCACGTTCGCCGTCGATCGAGAGCCACCTGCCCGTTTCCGCCTAGAAGTCGCCTCAACCGTTCACACGCCGAAACTCTACACTCTGAAACCGCCTGAGAATGAAGATGCAATTACACTTCCTACTCTGCAATTTCCGATCATCACCTCAGTTTCCGATCGAAGCCGACTCCACCTCTGCCCAGTCTATTCTCGCCGCGGATCGAATCGCGTCGCCCAGCCTAATTGACACCAAACTCAACACAGATCCGCCCTCACACCTACTCAACCGATTACCAGCCGTCGTCCGCCTTCATCAGTCCAGCTGCTCTGTTTCTCGCCGCCTACTGCTCTCACACAGCGCCGGAATCCTCCTCTTGCTCTGAAACCGCCCGCCTCCGTCGCCAAAGGAATCCCGCCGTCCCTGAAACCGCTTCTGATGTTGGTAATTGTGAGTTAACTGGGCCCAAGTTTTGATTAAATTAATTAAGCCCAATTCTCTAGTTTATTCACTTTGGCCCAAGTTGCATATTGTATTAGGCCCATCTGAGGAGTAAATATATTTGGGGAATTAAGCAGCAAGGAACGACGCTCAGTAGATTAGAATTAGGAGTTCCGCCTTCGGGCAGTAGGGTAGATTTTAGGGGTTTTATGCACTTGAGGTTTTAGGGTTTTAGGGATTGAACAATTCCTGATTTTGCTGATTTTTCAATTCGTGCTTTGAGGATTTCACGCACACACTAGATTAGTTATTTCTTCGTATTTGCAGCAACTTTATTTTGGAAATTTTCATAGATTATTTTTATTCGTTTTGATTTTTTATTTCAAGTTCTAATTAGGAGTTATGCTTATTTATTTCAATTGTTCATGCTATGATCTTCTTTTTGTTTGATTTATTTATTGGTATGATTTTTTTTGTCTTAATTATGCATGTTGATCCATTAGCCATGAGTTAGGTCTTTTGCTTTGGGTGAAGAAAATTATGAATCGTTATAGTCTTTAGCTTTAATTTATTTTGAAGGTTTAATGATGAGATGAGTCCTTTTAGTAGGTCACTGAGATACTTAGAGTTTTAATTTCTATTGATGAATAATTGAGTCATAATCACGACAAAACGAGAGTTGAGTGAGAATGATAAGATTACTTGATAGTAATGGATTCTAGGATTGAGTTAAGGTTCCTTTGACATTGAGAGATGCTTAGAAATTGAGAACAAGATTACTAAGGTGTTGAAATCTGAATGAGAGTTCTATCTCAGCAGGACATTAATGTCTGACTTACTCATTAGATAACATTTATAAATGAATTTTAGGCAATTGAATGTAATTGATACATAACAGAATTCACCTCTCATTATTCGTGCACGTTTAGTTTAGATTGTTATTTTCATATTCTTGAGTCATTTCAATTTCTGCATTTTAGGTAGTAGTAGATAGAAATCCAAACTTGCATTTTTATTTTTGTTTATTTGTTTTCAAGACTCACACACAATTCTTAGGATTAGATTTGTCTCATTGCTTCCAGTGGGTTCGATATTTTTTAACTTGTTCAGTGTACCACTACACGATCCTATACACTTATAGGAAAGTGCATTTGTGTGTGAACACAAATCGCTAGTCAGTGTTATATGTGGTTGCCCCTTTTTTTTTAATGATTTTTGAAATTATTAAATGAGAATGCTTAGCGTAAACTTATTCATAAACAAATTATTCTATACCTTTTTATAGAAAAATCATCTCTTTAATAATAATAATCAATATTATGATATTATGACATTATTATGCCTAAATAAAAAAGGTTCAACCCAATTGAAAAGGCCCAAGAAGAAGCCCAAACGCAGGTTTAGGTATTAGACACAACCCATTAGAGACGACTTCAAAGGTTGTGTATTCGCAGTTCAGGCTCAGGTTCGAGTGTCAGGGATCTCCCGCCGAGGCTCTCAGCACTCAGTGATTGAGCGTCCTCGGCAGAGCCCCATGCTTGGAAAAGACTCGTGCTGATAACGTGTTATAAAACTAATAAAGATACAGAATACTCTAGAAAATATAAAATAAAATATGACAATGTAGGGAGAATTATTTTTATTCAACTCCTTATTGTGCATCAAATAAGGTGTCATAACCTCTTTTTATATGGAGCGCATGCATGATATAAATAATGGTAATTTACTAGGACAACTAAAGGTTCATAAAGAGCCCAACATCATTACTTATAACTCCCATTAAAATTCTCCTGTAACCTCCAAAGACATTCATTATTTTATACAACACTGTTGACATTCTCTAACCTTCAAGGACATTCATATCTTTCATTATTAAAATATATTTTTAGTAGTATTATATGAGTAAATATGTGTATATTTTGTTCAATTTTTTTTTTAAAAACATATACAAATAATATTAGACGTGCCAATAAACAAAAATGCAAATAATCCCGGAGCAATGTTTTGTTAATATGCAATAAAGCCTATTAATCCGCTCAGGGATAGTCTGCTTAGTTGGACCAGAAGTGATTGATATTTTTATTCCATTTGTCTTAAGTTTGGGTTTTGGACATCGATCTATGATTAAATTTATTATATATTATCACATAAAAATAAATTAGATCAATTATCTCATAATTAAAATTATCACTTATCAACTCTATCTATTAAAACAACTATCCATATTCAATCTCAGATCAACTAGACCCTCCACCAAATATGTGTACCATTCTTATTATAAAGACATAGGTTATATGCACCCACATTTGTTTGCAGTACACACACCTCATAAATCATTAATTTTTTAAAAATAATTAAAAAAAAAATTGTGCACCCATCTTCTCTCTCATTGCCCATTTTTTTCACTTTCCTTCTCACGTTTCTTCTTTCTCTCTTTTCTCACCCTCACTACATAGCCCGTAATTTCACACAGCACACCTACTCTCCATTAAATTTTATCTCAAACTTCAATGACCGCTCATCCACTGCAATGACGCCACTTTTCCCATTTGAGAGTCACTCTTATTTGAAAAAAATAAAAAGAAAAAGGTAAGAATAACAGTGATGTTTTCTTTTTCTTCCTCAATCTTCATTCATTCTCTTCATCTCCTCTCTAAATCTCTATTTATACATTCAAGTACATGATTTTATTTTCGATTCTGGTGTACCATTTTTGAATTACACCGTTTTGTTTATTTTTCCAAAAAAGTTTTTTTTTCAAAAATATAATCGAGAAAAATATGTTAGGATTGAAAAAATATATCAATTTTTTTATTTATTATTTATTTTGTGCTTTTCACTTCACTTTTTTTTTTTTTGGAAATTTCTCAAAAGTTAAAAAAAAAATACTTGATTTTTGCTTATTATTTTCCATTTATTTTGGATCCTTTTCCTTTTTAAACAAAAATCATTATTTAATATATTTGTATTTTACAAAAAAAAATAGTCATGCTTTTGAGAGTTGTTCCGATAATTAAGGTGGGTGTAGATATTTAGGGAGAAATAGTCAATAGAATATTTATTATATTTTATATGTTTTTTAATTAATAAAATTATAAAGTTGGTGTACTTTTAACAAATGTTAGTGCATATAACCTGGGCCTATTATAAATCCAATTACTTTGTAGCTGGGCCAGGCTAAATGAATTTCTGAACCCATTAATTTCATGGGCCGGGTCAGTTGTCGCGCTTAATTCGGGGCCGGCTCAAGTGCACGGCTCCTAGAACCCTCCATTAAACCCCTAAACCAAAACCAAACTATCTATTCAACCTATTTTGTTTCTCCGCAGAAATCCTCAAAAGATGTTTCCTCAGATGAGAAGGGTTGTCGGACTCACCTCCATCCGCCGTGCCGTAGGCGGCGCCGCTGTCGCCCCTTCGGTTGCGGCAAACCATGCCCACCAACATCACCGCCTCATCCGGGCAGCCTTCTTAAGCACGAACAGCAACAAATTTCACTGGTTTTCGCACAACAGTGCATCGGATGAGCATTTGTCACGCGCCGTGGCCCGTGTTCTTCCGGGGACGATGTTGTTCTCGGTGGCCGCCACCTCGGTTGTGGGAGACGTTGAGGCGAAGGAGGCCGTGCATCCGAAATTCCATCCGTCCAACGTCGTTCTGTATCAGTATGAAGCTTGCCCTTTCTGCAACAAGGTCAAAGGTATTCTTCTTCGCTTCTCACTTTTAATCCTTCTGTGATTTAATTTATTTGTCTTTTTGCGCATTTTCGTATGGAATTACATTTTGAATTTGACAGAAAATGAGGGGTGGATTATTTTCTGTTAGCTAATTATAGGAGAGTGATATTTTCTATTTGTAATATTTTGAATTGCATTGTTATATATGCAATATTTACACTTGTTTTAACTTGTAATTCGTTTTGAGTAGACCACTTCATCGAGTATACATTGGTCTTATTTATATATTCAGATGTTATCTTGGGATAAGATTAGGTTGAATTGAGCAATAATCATTTCATGGGAGCATTGTTTTGGTTAAACTTACTGCTACTAGATATCCCTTTGGTTTATTGTAGATCTTAGATGAGTTTGAAATCTATATATTTTGTTGTGTATTATGTGTACATATGATCGGCTAATAAAGGAAGCTCAAGGAACTGTTATTTATTGCATTTCCATTATTTTAGTGAATTCAGAAGCAACATAAACCAGCTGATCATCAGCCCTAAATATGCCTAGTTCTGTGTTACAAGACTTTGTTTTGGTAGTTGCAATACTGAAAGTTGATTCATTAAAAAAAAATCGTGGTAAAATTTTGTGACTTTATATCATGAAGAACAAATATGTCGGAGAAGGTTCAGACACTCACTTTCTTTAGGACACTGTTAATTGAATCTGTATACTTGGTGAAAACAATGTTTTCTTATCTAGAAGTTCAAGTAACGGTATATATAAATACAATGAAAGGAACTGAGATGAAAGAGCTAACTTTACCCCTTAGAAATCCCTTCAACTTACAGTCTTTATATAATGTGGGTTTTTACATGAATGATGTTGCCTAGTACTAGTAATACCCTTATCTACTTTGCAGTTTAAAGTGTGCTGTTTTTACAACAGGTAAATAATTCCTGTCTAAAACTGCACAGCAGGTGCTATGCACATTGATAAAGGATCTAAATTATAGTATTCTAATTTCTACGCTTTTTGCAGTTTTTTGATCTTCTTTTCTTAAATAGCTTGCGATGACATTTAACTATATGTATATGTATGTATTAGCCTTCCTGGATTATAATAATATACGATACAAAATTGTGGAGGTCAACCCGATTAGCAAGAAGGAAATCAAGTGGTCTGATTACAAGAAAGTGCCGATATTGATGGTTGATGGCGAGCAAATGGTTGATTCATCAGGTATTGGATTTACACAACTAATACTAATCTCATGTTTACTACCATGAAAAAGGTAGGAGTTGCTATTACTATGTTGTTGATCTCTCTCTCTCTTTGTAGCTATAATTGATAAGCTGATCCGAACAATCTATTCTATTTTATTGCCTTCTGTATGTAGATATGATAAATGAGTTGGCCAAGAAGATTAATTCTGATTCTCGCCCTGATTCTGTTGAGGAAGATAGTGAAGAGAAGAAATCGCGTGGGTACGTGTTTCTATTACTCTATCAGCTTAATCTTAACCTTTCCTTTTTATGTTTTTGCCTTTTGCATGTATAATCTAAAATAATAATAAATTGTAAAAATTGCACTCCCTCTGTTTCATAATAATTGTCATTTTTTAGGTTTTGTATAGAATTAAGGAACATAAAATTTTGGCATGTTTTACACTTCATCATTCTTGCAGTGACAGAGAAAGAGTCCTGAGGGGTGGTGAGGGAAAACAATATTTTCATAAAAAGGGGATATTTCTGGGATACATTATATGTGGGTAAATTAGGGAGAAATGTGGGAAAATGGCTAAACAACAATTAATATAAAATGACATATACTTTTAATTAATGGAGGGAGCTTTTCTCAAACTTGATGCGGTTGATAGTGTAATGAGTTTCAAATGCTTGAAACAACCATGCAACACTTGAAAATCCACTGAGCTTTTGCAGATATGAACCAATTTCATACCTTTTAAATCATTTCATGAA
Organism: Prunella vulgaris; assembly: GCA_026898435.1. Lineage (NCBI taxonomy): Eukaryota > Viridiplantae > Streptophyta > Magnoliopsida > Lamiales > Lamiaceae > Prunella > Prunella vulgaris. The sequence goes on along the minus strand of JAPKLY010000078.1, from coordinate 502,627 downwards.
GATTATCTTATATAATATTCCCACATTAATAAATAGATATTATAGTTTGGATTTTATTGTGTTGCATATGTTACCAATCTTAATATCTTAATTGTTATGTTGTTTTAACTACTTGGTTTTGCTTTGAAAATGGTCTGTTCCTCACACTTCCATCATGAGGACTATGTTAACTCTCATTGTTGCAGTTGGGTGGACAATCACTTAGTGCATATATTGTCACCAAATATATACCGAACCGCTTCCGAGGCCCTTGAGTCATTTGAATACATCACTACTCATGGTAAGATCTTTTAGTATCACTCACATTTGCTTAGTTGTTGAATGTGGAAGTTCTGTTATAAATTTACATCGTTACATACTAATGCTTTCAAGGACATGATTACATTACATATTGTCTTCATATTTCTGTCCCAATTGCATAGGGAATCAAATTATTCATTTCTGTGATCATCTTTGATTATTTTGTTACTAATTTTGACTTTTTTTTTACCCTAATATTGAAGGTAACTTCAGCTTCACTGAGAGAATAACAGCAAAATATGCTGGAGCTGCTGCAATGTATTTTGTCTCTAAGAAACTGAAGAAACGACACAACATCACTGATGAGCGAGTTGCTTTGTATGATGCTGCCGAAACATGGGTAGATGCTCTCAAGGGTCGAGATTTTCTAGGTTCAAAACTCCTCAATTGATCATATTTTGCTCTAATTTAATTTATCGTTGACCAATTCTGACTCATTTATTAAAAAAGTGATATTTGACGAGAAATATTAGTTTAGATGAGAAAATCTACTAGTTCATACAAAATTAAGTATTAACTGATACTTCTTGTCAACCAGGTGAGTTAGCTCACCTGGCCACCAGGCTCCTCACTTGAGTGAGTGACTCGGGTTCGATTCCCCCTGGGAACGAATAGGAGGGAGATATAAGGTTGGCTTGGAGAGATGAGTGTTTGGAGACTTGGTGAACTAACTTCTAACTACTAACAACTAACATTTACTGATTAAAAAAAAACTGATACTTCTCTTTTTTTTTTCTATGATTTGCAAAATTTAAAAAAGCATGGTTAAAAACTTTTTTTTATCAAAATTGGATCAAAATTCACCAGTTGCACTGAAGTGCTGCTCATAATTTCTTGGCACAAAAAAATCTATGTAATATGCATGATAACTGTTTCTCCATCATAACCAGGTGAAACGAGGCCTAACTTAGCTGACCTTGCTGTATATGGCGTCTTGAGACCCATTCGCTACCTGAAATCTGGTAGAGATATGGTAGAGCACACACGTATAGGTGATTGGTATGCCCGTATGGAAAAAGCAGTTGGGGATTCTTGTGGAATACGAGCATAAAAAGAGTACCGAGTGTGGACGCTTTCCTTTGAGCGGTAATGATGTTCCTTCCAGCCATCAAGAAGATAGTTCTTGTTAGATATGTAATGGTGCATTTTGCCAGTTACCTAAATTACAGATCAACAATAAATAAATTATATATGTTTATTTGTTTGTTATTTTTATTGTGTGTTGATTGAGCTCTGTTCCAAAATTCTTACCACCCAGTTTCAGGAATTTGGTATGTTTGAAGGTGGATGTAGAACCTTTCTTTTTCTTTTTTTTTCAGAATAAAATTATCAAATATATTAGAATTATTGGGGTTAACATTATTAGTCCAAAATTACCCCTATTTATTACGCTCTCTTCATGAAAAATAATTTGGAGGGTTTCAAGTGCACCTAGTGCATGGTGCATGCACACGACAGTTAAAGTTATTTATATTGAAAATTGGGGAATTATCACACTGATAAATGTGAATTGATTGTACGAAAAATTTACATCGAAAATCTATAATAGTGTGAATTTTTATTAACAACATTCTCTGTTATAATTAGTCACATTTTTTAGTATAAAGTGTATTTTATTTAAAGGATAAAATTATCTGTTCTATTATTAATATTTAACTATAAAGCCTAAACATAAATACCGGGCTAAAATTTTATAAATACAAGTACAAATAATAATTAAGAACAAATTAACGAATAAGTATTACTAGTGTTCAATATTTAACAATATTACAAGATTCAATGGATTATACTCCAATTTGGATTCTTAAAAAAAAATTGTATTATTAATTGATCCATATGTATATAAGTGCTAAACCCTTGGTTTTTTTTTTTTTAAATATTGCAGTTTTCATTTACAATTATAAAAATATAGCAAAATTCAGGAGTCTTTTGTTTTTAAGCAAAGTCGTGAATATGATTCACGTTTTACTGGATAAGGTGATCTCAAGTCACGATTTACAATTACTTCCGTCACGGCGTTAACATTAGTGGTGTCAACATAGAAAACCAAATCAATTAATGTCCAACTCCCTTTTTGTTCTGAGAAGATTTGACATGATAAAGTTACTTCATTTGTCATATAAAGTTGCTACATTTTTAAATTATTTTTGCATGCTCAGACATTTCACTTAATTAAATTGTAGTATTTATTTTGCAGAAAGATTATATTTGAAGATTACATGAGTGTAAAATATAATAGTATTATTATTTATATTCCAATTTTTTTTAAATATACCTTGTTTATTAAATATATTTTAATAAAATTAAAAAATTAGCATATATTACTAAACATACCCCATTAATTTCTATAATATCCTTATTCATCAAAACAAAAAATAACACATTCTTATTTCTTTCTCTACTTAAAAAATATAATAATTTTTTTTGGCTCTTTCTTAATTTGTAAAAGTCAATTATATTTTAATTTTTATTTATTTTGAATTAAAATTTGAAATTTCAAAATTAAATTTTTAGTTTTTAACTATTTTTATAGATTTAGTTCGATTTTCTAACTATTTGTTAACGATTTAATTGGACTATTTGAAAATTTAGTTGATTTATTTTAATATTTTTTAGATTTTTTTATTATATATATTTTTAATTTACTTTAATTTAATTATTTAAATATTTATCTAATTTTTTAAAAATTTATCAAAAATTAATTGATTTTTTTTAGTTTTTCATTTACTATTTTATGTGTAATTTTCTTCATTTATTTTAGAAATTGACCGATTCTAGTTAAAGAACTAATTTTAAAATATAAAAAATTAAAAACTAAAATGAACAACAAACTTAGAAAAAAATAAATTAATTTATTTCATATTTATTAAAGATAACTTAGTCTTTTTATACATGTCTACTTTTGTCTTTAAAATAGTGGGGTATGTTTAGAGATATTGGGGTATGAATTGTAGGACTCAAAATTTAATAGTGATAAAATTATTTTTTTTAAAATTAAATTTAGGATAGAGTGCATGTAAATTTTAAATGACAAAAACTAATATGAAACGTTTCACGGTGTGAAACGATACCATATTGTTAAATGAGTCATACCCATATCCATACAAAAACTCGTAGGTATTGAGACATCGAAGAGATGAATGGCGCAATCCTGAAGTACAAGGCTTTCTACGTACAGCGGTACAGGTGAGGCCTAATATCAAAGCATAATTTTTATTATTATTATTTAATTAGAGATGTATTATTAATAGTAAAAATAAATAAATAAGAAATACAATTTATCCTATAATAACATATGTTTGCCCAAATAGTAACACAAATTGGGGAGCAAATATATGTTACTATTTGAGCAAATGTGTGTTATAATTTTATAAAGTTATTATTTTGCATATATTTATTTGTTTTTATAGAATAAATAATTTTTAACATAATATAGAGAAAAATCATGTGTGTTACTATAAGAAAACATATTGGTTTTTCATAAATATTTATTTATTTGTATAGAAATAATTATTTTTTATATAATAACACATAAAAAATAATAAAAAGTGTATTAATATATGAATCAATATACCTTGATTTAAAAGAATGATGATTAAATTAAAAAACACATACTTATTCTTATAAAAATACATTTTCTCTTACAGTAATGCCCAAATTGTAACACACATTTGCCCATATTGTAGTACAAATTGGGGGAGCAAATATATGTTACTATTAGAGCAAATGTATTTTACAATCTTATAAAAATTTGTTATTTTGCATATATTCATTTGTTTTTATAGGATAAATAGTTTTTAACATAATATAAGAGAAAAATCATGTGTGTTACTATAAAAAACATATTTGTTTTTCATAAATATTTATTTATTGGTATAGAAATAATTATTTTTTATAATAACATATATAAAACAGTAAAAAAATATATTAATATATGAATCAATATACCTAGCTATATTAAAAGAATGGTGATTAAATTAAAAAACATATACTTATTCTTATAAAAGTACATTTTCTCTTACAGTAACACGTATTTGCCCATATTGTAGCACACATTTGCCTATATTGTAACACAAATTAGGGGAGCAAATATATGTTACTATTAGAGCAAATGTGTGTTACAATATTAGCAAATGTGTGTTACAATCTTATGAAATTTTGTTCTTTATATATATATATTCATTTATTTTTATATAATAAATAATTTTTCATATAACACAAAAGCAATATGTGTGTTATTATAAGAAAATATATTATTTTCTCATAAGTATTTATTAAAAAAATAATATTTTTTGTAGTAACACACGTTTGTTATTAGATTGTATGAAAAAATGTTATTTCTACACAAAACAAATGAATATATGTAAAGAAAACAACATTTAATCTAATTGTAACACACATTTTGCTTATTAGTAACATGCATTTAGCCAAATAGTAACATACGCGGGAGCGAAAATAAGAAAATATATTATTTTCTCATAAGTATTTATAATTTTTTTTTTGAAGTAACGCACATTTATTATTAAATTGTATGAAAAAATGTTATTTCTACAAAAACAAATGAATATATGTAAAGAAAACAACATTTAATCTAATTGTAACACACATTTTGCTTATTAGTAACATGCACTTGGCTAAATAGTAACATACCTGGGAGCGAAAAAATCTGGAATCATAGTTGCGATTAAAAAAAAAAAAAAAACTAAACCCGACCCGACCCAGTAGGATCCGCGAACTTTTTTTAAATTTACCCGTTTCACGCCGTGAAACGTTTCACGTGAATGTTCCTCATTTAAAATTATACTTAATCAAATATATCAAAATTTGAGATCAATAAAATATTTAACAATTATAACATAATATCATTGATCCAAATATTTTATACTCCCTCCGTCTTTCTATAAGTTGCTCATGTTGCCATTTTCGTCCGTCTTTCTATAAGTTGTTCATTGCTTTTTTACCTTTTTTGGAAACTACTATTCACTTCTTTATTATTATTTTCAATACTTTTTACACTATTTTCATTACTTTTTCACTTTTCTCAATCACATCACTCATACTTTTTCACTTTTTCCATCACATCACTTATACTTTTTCACTTTTACCTTAATTCGTGTGCCCAAAAGCAACGAACAACTTATAGAAATACAGAGGGAGTATTTTTTATGAATCAAAATTTTTATTAAAATGATACATTAAAAATAAAATTTCCATTATAATTTTATTTAATAAATATAATATATTTGAACATAAGAACATTTAAAAAATTCTATTATTGAAATGCATCATCAGCAATGCAAAAATGCTAGTAATTTCAAAATTTATTTTCAACTTTTTGCACAATCAATATACATGAGGTAGGACCTTTCAAAAAAAAAAATATATACATGAGGTAGGACTTAGGAGATATGTATTAATTGGGGTTGCAGAATCAATATGCATGAGGTAGGAAATATGCATTAATTGGGGTTGCAGAATTAACAGAGTTCACGTTTTTACACTTTTTCTTTTAATTACTAACGGTGTTAAAAAATTGATGGTTAAAGCCTCAAAATTGTGAACTCCGTTCACGACTTTGCTTAAAAACAAAAATATCCTGAATTATACTATATTTTCATAATTATAAATGAAAATTGCAATATTTAAAAAAAAAAAAACCAAGTCCTTGAGATATATACAGCTAGCATGCATTCTCGTGTTAGAGATCCCAAATAAATATATTAGTCTATTATTACAATTGTCTTATCTTCTTGCAACCGACTAATTAATTCCACAAGGATAATCATATTATACGCTTCATGAAATAATACAACTTATTGACTAATTAATTATTTTATTGTATAAAAATTATACATAAAGCTGATTTACAGTGGTTGTTTACCGAACTGATTTTCCTTATTAAATATTAAGACATTTTTAGAAATCGACGCAGAATTTTAAGATATACATCCTTCTTATACAGGTGCATACAAAATTTACGCTGAAATTTATTTATTTTGAGAGTATTAGTTATTTTTACTATGATGTGAAATATTAATTTTAAAGAGTATTAGTTGATTTCACTCAAAAGATGTTAATTATTTCATTACAAGTTATTAGTTGTTTCGTGAAAGATTAGTTGCAAACCATCTTCATCGTAAACAAATTTCACATGCTCTTTATATAGATCTCATTTTAGATTTAAAAACTTTAAACAAAAATTACATTTTAAAGATGTCATTTTAGATTTAAAAACTATAAATTAAATTTTATGTCAATATCTATTATGTTCAGTTGATGATTTAATAAGTTGTTCAGATATTATCCTAGATATTATACATTTTCTAGAAACAAGATAACATTTTCTCTCTATTTCTATTTTCCATGATTTATGATATTAATCATCCCATGATTTAATCGGGAAATTACAGAGTTAAAATTAAAATATTTGAGAAAAAATACATTATAATGACATGTATTAAAATTTAGTGTTAAAAGGCTAAAATAGCATGAAGAAAAATGGTTAATTGTAAAATAATTCACAGATTTTACTTATCAATTATAACATATATAAACTTTTTAAATTTTACAATTTGATATATGAATTAATTTATTTTTATAATTCAGTATATTATGTAAAATTTTAATGGTACTTACAAAATAGGGCAATGAAGACGCATCATATATCACTTTAGATTTCACATTCGTAAGAATTTTTTTTTAATATATCAATTTTTTTATTATTAAATATTACTCAGTTATGCTTTATTTAAGTCTTTTTTTTGCAAATATTACAAATATTTCATGATGTATCCGCAATGTTTCTCAATTTTCACCCAATTGTATATTATAATTGAATCAACGCGATATTTTCACAATATTAAAATAAAAACTACTATCCAATATTTGTATCGCAATATCCAAACTTGCGATATATGCAAT
>JAPKLY010000078.1:427784-489951 GCA_026898435.1 Prunella vulgaris | reverse complement strand
GTGAACTGGGTCAACAAATTCCGTGTTCTTCGTTCTTCATTATTATCGATTATCCTAAAACAATTACATATTTATTTGTTACCTAAAGTTATTTGCTGCAATTTCAGTTTTAAGTTAATTAACATGTATTTGGAAAATATTTAATAAAAATTATTTTCAAATTTGACATGTAACCTGCATGAGAGATGTCTTTCATAAAGGTTCTGGTTGTCACATAAGCACGATTACAAGTCGAAATTTACACCATATATCAAATTCCTCAATATATTAATTCATGTATAAAATTACAAACTTTAAAAAATTATATTTGTAATTAATAAAATTTGTGAATTATTTTATAATTAAAAGAGGGTGTGGGAGAACTATTTTGTTAATTCTGTGTTATCTAATTGTCGCCTAAACCTTCAATTAATTACTTGACGTTTCTAGTTTTTTTCACAACGAATAAAAAAATGCTTACAGTGGAGGCAGCTCACCAAACTAAGTTATAGTACTACTATTAGCACACATTAGAATTGCATAAAAAGACACACGTACATTGATATAATATAGATATACCTAAATTAATTAGTCACAAAATTAAATTATGTGAGATACTATTACTTAAGATAGCAACCACATGTATATATATTTTGTGATTACCAGCCAAGTTCTAATTTAAACGGGTTCGGATCCAACGGGTCATTTGAATGACAATAATATATATATATATATGATTTAAATTGATCAGAACGTGAGTGAGCACGAGACAGAATCTCTGATGCCATGAAAGTATATTATCTCATCAAAATGACATTTATAAGGATCAGGTATAAAGTTAATTCATTTATATAATTCATTGTAAACCTAATTATTCTAAACTCAATATAATATTCTAAACTTAAGATAATTAAACATTATCTAAAAATTTAAATTTATAAAGAGATATTTAATTGATTCATTTATATTAATTCAGAATGCTAGTTAATTAGGAAGAGTCTTGCCAAAATTATTTAAGACAAATGTTTTTACTTTCTTAAAAAGATAGAATATATAGTATCCAGAATAGAGAAGACAAATGATTTGATACCAATCAATTAAATGGGCGTGACGTTTGAGGAAGGTATTATATAAGTATTAAATTATACACACCCACCATGCTTACTATTAATTGAAACTTTAGAGTTGTGTTTGTAAGCTCTTAATTATATATATATATATATATATATATATGATGAATATATTGTAGGATGAGAGATGAATTGGCTGAGTGAATTTAGTTACGATCGATTAAATATTTGTTATTCACATGTTTTTAGATTGCGAAATTATAATTTTTATTTTTAATCTGTTAAATATTTATTTTTATATTTAATTTATTTTGAACAATAAATAAAATTAATACAGTAGTATTCATTCTGCATTCCAATTCTATTTTACATTAACAAATGAACCAAATGGTCGAATTTTGTCTATGTGCAGACAAATGTTACTTAACACTTAATTACTAATCACTTTATTGAATGAAATAGTTAGGTGAAGTATAAATTGAAGAGCTAATTCTATATAAATGTATGAATATCAGTACTTGAGGTTTGAATTTCTAAAATTTATTTATTTCTAAAATTTATTCATACACGCCAGCATGACAAACTTTTACTCACTTTGACAAGATACATCATCAGTTGTCGATCGAAGTTAAAAAAATTAATCCAGTGAATTTTTTTAAAAATTTGTATTTTTTTAACTATAATAGTAAAGTTTAAAATTAAATTAAAAGTTGAAAAAAATATTATATTTATATAAAATTAATCCAAAATTAAATATAACTCATTATCATTTTATAATAAAAAATAAATATTAGGGGTGCTTGGTATAAATTTAAAATGGTAATGAGTATTATTAAGGGGTAATCACTATGAAATTAGTAATTACTCTTTTTTTAATATTTTTTATAATTTTATTCATGTACAATAAATAATATCAAACACTACAAATGAAAATAAATCCTGATTAATCTTCATTCATTCTCATTCTCCACCATCATTACCTAATGAAGCGGCCCTTATTTGTATGATTAAAATAAAAAAGAAATTTTTATCTTACTCATCTCGTCACAAGACTCACGATCAGAAGCATGGTCTTGATAAGCACGTCTTTGACTTCATTAATTCAAAGGCTGCAACAACATCTCCTAACTCGATGCATTTACACAAAATTACAACAAACCCACATTTTAATTTCTACTATATCATTTATCTATCTATTGAGTCGCCCCATCTGGAGCATATATATAGACATAATCGACAGGTAAGATATATAGAGGAATATTTTAATAAATTCAAGTTTCAATTTTAGTAGAACAAATTTTTATTAGAATATTTTGGATTTCTTAATTTATATCCTGTTGGTTTGAATCACCTTTTTTTTTTTTTACATATTTCGAAAGTATAAACATTACTTAATTTCCTTTGATCTTCTTTTGAAATGTCAGATTATACTATCTTCTGCAATTAATTGTTCAAAAAATTTTCTCTTAATTAAAATTAAATGACAAGTGCATAACCCTTATAACACATTGCCCCGAAAGAATTCCATCTTATATATTTAAAATATAACATTAATCCATTTATAAATTAATAATTGGTTTTGTAACCCATTGAGATCAAATTTAATTAATTAAACAAGTAAAGGTTAATTAACACTTCATTTTCTATTCTATGTCTACGTGGCACTTTTTAAGCCTCCTATTCAAGATTTTTCTTTTTCTCATCAATTTACGTACTATTCAATTAATTTCAAATCATTATAAAAATTAAGAAAAGAATCAATTAAAAATCAATCATAATTTGTGTAATCTCTATCCAAACCTGCTTGACACTATCCAAAATTTCCAATTCAAAATTTTATAAATTTCATCAATTTACATTAATTATTTAATGTATTAGTTGAGTATAAATCGTGAAAAATATGAGGAATGAATCAATTAATTATCAATTATATAATTAATGATTTTCAATTTAATTAAAAGAATTATTAATTTACTAACCTAATCAATTTATTAAATTAAACTAACTATGGGTATATATAATTAAAGAAAACATATAAGTATACAATAAATTTACACGTATACACACAAATTAAAAATAATCTAAAAATCGAAATAGATGTACGTAATGCACGCACAATCATACTATATATATATATATATATATACACGTTGTACCGCTACTAAGGGTCAGCTAATAAAAAAATAATAATCTTAAAAAATAAAAAATTGAAAGCACGAAAGAATCCCACTATTTAAACGACGTCGCGTGTTTCTCTTAATTAACAAGAAGAAAAGCAGGTTTGAATTAATTAAAAAAATGAGGAAGCATATATTTTGGTTTTGGAGTGTTACTATTTTGATGATGATGAGTATAATTAGTTTAGGCGAGGGTGTAACAAAGTTGCCAGGAAATATAACAATCCCAGCTGTATTTGCATTTGGAGATTCAATAGTTGATCAGGGTAATAACAACGCCCTCAACACGCTCGTCAAATGCAATTTCCCCCCCTATGGAAAGGATTTCTACGGCGGAACCCCCACCGGAAGATTCTGCAACGGCAGAACCCCTCCCGATCTCATTGGTACCTACTCTCTCTCTCTCTCTCTAACATGCATGCAATCGTGAGAGGGAATTAATTTCTGAGCTGAATTATGAGGTTGAAGAATGTTGGTAAATGGAAAACCAATTTATTTGATCAACTTTAAGCTTCTACTTATTCATTAGATTCTTGGGAATAAATTTTTTTAGGTCACCTTCCATAGTGTCAAGAGAAGACTCAAGAGTAATTAAGACACTATAGTTCTTAAAAAAAAAAAAAAAGACTAAGATACTATATATAGCTGATGTTTGTTTTGTGTAATATATAAGTGATTTTTAAAATTATTTTTTGAAAATTAGGAATTTTAAATTTCTGATAAATAGTTCGCCGAATGTTTTTTTTTTTTTTTAAAGCAGGGTGACCGGGGTTTGTTAATTAGAGTTTTTGTGGTGGTGGTTTTTTTTAAAAACGATTTTAAAAATTTTGAAATAAAATTGATTATAAATTTTATAATTCAAAATAAACATAGTCATTGGACTCTTAATTGTAAGATAAAATCAATTATATTTATCAAAAAATTGTTGTTGTTGGATTTTTAATTATGTGATTTGTACGTGATTTCTTAATTCAATATTTTTAGAATCTAACAATCAAATTTAATTAAAATAATATTGACATGTTTTTCTTTTATCCAGCAAAATAAAGATTAAAAAAAATTACAAACAAACAACCTAATTTGTTACGAATGTATAACCAAATGAGAGACTACCCATACACATTAGTTTCTCAAACAAATAAGTATTGAAATGTATGAGGTTGACAAAATAAATTTATTGGTCAACTCTAACCTTTTCTTAACTTTCACAAAATTCAAATATTGCTCAACTTACTCAATTTTCAATCAATCCTACACTAAAAAAAAATTTTTTGAAGTTCAAATATTGCTCAACTTACTCAATTTTCAATCAATCCTATACTAAAATAAAAAATAAAAAATTGAAGTTCAAATATTTGGATGATTTTTGAGTTCAAGCATGCTTTTTTCTCATGGACTATGCTAATTTTTATTTATTTTTAATAATGGCTTTATTAACTTTAATAAATGATGTGCTTCCAACCTAATTAATTGAGTGCAATCTCCATCAACACATTGATGAACTTCCCAACTATATATGTTCAATTAAAGTTACAATCTGCCTCCACAAGTGGAACTAGCGGTTGACGTGACCCTTTTTAGGAAAATATTGCAATCATTTGCCAACTGCAAATCATCTTGTTTAAAAATATTTCACATGAATTTAAAAAAAAAATTACATTTTTTTTTATTCAGCGGTTGACGTACGTGACCCTTTTTAGGAAAATAGTTTTATTAATATATAATAAATATGTAAAAATCTCTAATTTAATCTAGTGCATAAACCATTAATTACTTACTTCATAATTAATATCTACTACTTACTAATGTAAATGAAACATTAATTTTGTATGTCCAAGTTAATTAATATAATATATATAGATTGGGACAACTAGTGTATTAAAATTTTCAATTTGAATTTGTTTGTAATTGAAATATATATGAAGTAAATTTTAGTTGAAAAACAATCACATTAATATTAATGATATTAGTTGAGAGGACTCATCCTTTAAAAAAAATGCAGCTGAAGAACTAGGAGTCAAAGAACTGGTACCGGCTTATCTTGATCCCAATTTGAATCCCAAAGATCTTGCCACGGGAGTTAGCTTTGCCTCCGGAGGATGCGGTTATGACCCTCAGACTGCTCAACTAGTGGTCTCCCTCTCCCTCTCCCTCTCCCTCTCCCTCTCCCTCTCATGAAATTAGTGTACATGCATTTGTTGGAACCATTAGACTTATAAAGTAATACCACAACATATATAAAATGTTATTCCCTTCCGTCTCAAAGAATTTTGCATCCCCAAAATTTTATGTAATTTAAGAAAAATCTGATGTATGGTAAATATGTGTAAGAATCTAATGAACCATAAGAGTTATCATTTTTAGTAATGTGCAAGTTAATATGAGCGTTTAAATAAGGAAAGTGTGCAATTTTTTCTGAGACGAAAGAAAATATCATATTAATGTATCATATAAATTACTTAGGTTTGTTTATAATAATTATTCAGGCAGCCATACCATTGTCTGATCAATTGGAGCATTTCAAAGAGTACATTGGAAAGCTGAAATTCACAGTTGGTGAAGAAAATGCCAACAAAATCTTGAACAACAGCTTATATTTGGTGGTAGCTGGCAGCGACGATTTGGCTAATACATACTTCACCATTAGCCTTCGTCGCGCCCACTATGATATTTCATCTTATGCTGATCTCATTGTTTCATCAGCTTCCTCTTTTATAAAGGTACTTACATAACTTAATTAATTAATCCAGGTCTTAGATAAATATGCACCGTGCAATTTAAATATATATTTTAAATAATATAAATTTTATTATCAGCCATTTGCAATGGAATGTTACTGCTGAAACAATGAAGACCTCATATGTAATTGATGCACGGTATACTCATTTAATAGTTGCGATTGTTTATACTCATGTAAAGCGAGGGATAATTATACTAAAAAGTATAGCCCTCAATTATAAACAATCTCTCAACTATAGAATGATTACATCGTGCACTTAATACATATAAAACTTACTCATTAAAAATAGATTTAAATTATATGGTGCACAAATATATAATTTGTTTAGATTAATTATCTCAGTTTTATTATATACATAAAAAGACTAGCTAGCATACCCTTGTAGGAAATATACAATCTTGGAGCAAGAAGAATAGCTGTTTTTGGGGTGCCACCAATAGGGTGTTTGCCAGCTCAGAGAACCCTAGTTGGTGGGGAACACAGAATGTGTGTAGCGGAATACAATGAAGCTGCAGAGTTGGTTAATTCGAAGCTCTCACCAAGTCTTGATTCACTCATCAAAACCTTGCCCCGATCCAGAGTGGTTTACATTGACATTTATAACCCTCTTCTTGATCTCATCCAACATCCTCAAAATCATGGTGAGTCTCAGTTTCATTAATTATATATGATGTTTAGTGCAACATTGAATAGCAATTAACTTTCTCACCCCTCAAATATTTGAATTTTGAATGATACACTTATATAATACTACCTCCGTCCCGGAACTACTTTCATAGTAGTTCCGGGCACGCGAACCAAGGAAAAGTAAATATGTGAGTCTAAAGTTAAATAATAAAATAAGAAAAAGTATATTTTGTTGACTTTTGTGAGAGAGAAAAATTTCCTTTTTTGGTGTGTGAAAGAAGAGTTGGGACGTCCAAATAAGGAAAGTGTGAAAGTAGTTTTGGGACGGAGGGAGTATATATCAAGGGTGCAACAAAACTTCTAGGCATGCCATTTTTTTTTCTACTAATGTTAATTTTTTTCTAATTATATATTAATAAAAATGCATCATACAATAAATTATAAATTTAAAATATAGTTAATAACCTAATACATTTATTGCTAAATATAATAAGTCAGTAAAATGTTAAAACTATCATAATGCGATATTGTCCAACTTCTAAATGAAACACAAAAAATAGCAAAATACATAGTACGAATAAATTATTAAATAATTCAATTAAGTTTTTATTTTTAGTAATTTAGTAGTTCATGTTCTATATTTTGAGTTTTAATTTTAACTTGAAATAAAAATTTAAAATAAGAGTAGTGACTGTTTAGGTGGTCTCGACAGCGTCAAACGTGTTGATCGATTTTTTTTTTTTCCGGCGATTTGGTCGTGGCTTCGGTAGTTGGGTGTCATCAACGCCTAGACAGTCCGGAGATCACCATTTACATCATTGATATATATACTCCCCCATCCCAAAAGTACTTATAGACTTTCATTTTCGAGTTGTTCCACAAGAACTTGCTATGCAATAAAGTAAATATTTTCATCAATTCCACACTCACAATATTTACATATTTAAATAAATATCATTACTTTCTCATTTTTTGGGTCCACACTATACCCAGTCTAACAAACTTCTTTATTTTACAAATTAAATTTTACTCCCTCCGTCTCAGAGCAATTTGCAAGGGAGGAGGGGCACACAAATTAAGAAAAAATAGAATAAAGTAAAAAAAATAGTGTTTTGAGGGTTAATTTGGTAAAATTTTATGTAAAAAGTGAAAAAGTTAGTTGGATTGAGTGTAATGTAGGCCCAAAAAGTAAAAAAGTAATGACATTTTGTGTAAATATGTAAATATTATGAGGGTGAAATTTATAAAAGGGTTTTCTTTTTTGGGTCTGCAAGTTCCTTTGGGACGTCTCGAAAAGGAAAACTTGCAAGTTCCTCTGGGACGGAGGGAGTACTAAATTATCACTCAAAACACTACATTTCTTTTTTTAAATATGTATGCTTCTCCCTCGCAAGTTTTTGGGGGGAATGGAGCAAAAATATTAAATTTTTATGGAAAACATATGTAATTGTCACGCACGAAAATAGTAGATATTATTGGCTTGATAGCATTTCCAGACATAACCAACCTTGGCAAATTGGGCCAAGAAATTTTGTCTTGTTTATTTTGTTTCCGGTTGTTAATCGTAGGAACATTAATGTTTGCATATTATTAATTAATATTGTACGTATTTGATTTGATGATAATAGGGTTTGAATTTAGTGAGAGAGGTTGCTGTGGGACAGGCAATATAGAAGTGGTAATATTGTGTAACAAATTCAGCGGAAGCTGTGCAGATGACACCAAGTACGTTTTTTGGGACAGCTACCATCCCACCGAGCAAGCATACCGCCTTCTTCTTCATCAAATCTACAACAAATATATCCACAGTTTCATATGATCATTATATACTGTATAAATACCCAATGCTTAATTTCACTCTGATTTTTTTATGTGCTTGTTATAATGTTTGCAACAACTGTTTTTTGGTTATTCTTGTGAAAAATATTTGTCTCGAAGAGCTACAGTTTGGTCCACCAACTTTCAAGTTTTCTTACTTGTGATACAAATTAATTGAAAAACACTACATTAATTCACATTGATTGTTTTTAGTCACAGTCTAGTGAATTGAATTAAAGTCTCCATCTCATTGATCTAAAACTTCAAATGTACATAAAGCTATGAAATTAATTAATCTCTGATTCATGGATTGAATTTTTAAATATTTTCAGTTAGGAAGAAAATCTAATTAGGGTGTGTTTTGTTTATGAGACTAAATAGTCAATCCCCCAAACACAGAATTATGCATATTTTGGCAGGAATAATCCTTGTGTTTGGGGATTGACTATTTAGACCCGTAAACAAAACACACTCTTAATGAACAGTGTAATATGAATGAAGATATTTTTAGTGTATTTTGGAGTCAGAATATGAGGTTTCATACGTATGTGGAAAGAGTCATGTTTTAGATGATATTATATTCTTTCTTGCCATTAGAAAAAAAAAAGGAAAAATTTTAAAATGATTCACAAAATTATAAAATTATTTGTGAATTAATTTGTAAATAAAGTTATTTTTTTAATCAATATGTTAATATTAAAAAAAAAAAAACAGGTTTAAGCTCACATATGTTGGGTTCGATTTCGGCGGATTCATACACCATTAATGAAGCGTCTCGACAACAGATATGGATTAAAAAAAAAAAAACTCTCTTACTTGTTTTGTGAGCTATGCTGACTATTTTGAATTTAATTTGAAGGATACAAAATATTTAAAAACGCTAATATCTGATGAATTATGATTATTATGCAGAACATAATAGGAATATATATATATATATATGTGTGTGTGTGTGTGAAGGGGTAAATTGCAGAAATGATGAATGAAAATTTGTGTTCATGAATTGACATTTTTTAATGTTAAGGGTCTCATAAATTTTTTTTGTTAAAATTAATGAATTAATATGGAATTAAATCTATTAAGCATAATTTTTCATGGAATTATATGTGTACTTTATTTTTTTTTGGGTGGAACTAAATATACTAAAAAAATAATAAAAAATAAACATCAAATTTATTAAGTAAAAATTTTCATTTGACCAAAATTGCAAATTACCGTGCATAAAATCTACTTGCTGCTTCCGTCCAACCTCGTCCTTCACAAAAAGATATGATCTGTGGAAAGAAATTTGTGCTGCCAACATTATAGGAATTAGGCTGCTACATATTTGGGCTCTAAGTGGATCATTGTTCTTTTGAAATGAATTGGGCTAGAAAATGGCTAAGTTAATGGGAGTCTTTATTTTCGCCAGATTGGGCCGACTTAAAATTTTCAGCTACGCATCAATTTTATTTCATTCATATTTGGAATTTTTTAATTTCGAGTGACTGATTTTTTATTTTTTTTTGCAATCTCAATTTCTTGAATTTTCAAATGATTCAAATTTCATTATCATTTCTCAAATGTAGAAGTTCCAGTAAATTTTTCAACCTAACTCAAAAAGTTCCAAATGTTTTTGGGATTAACATAAAATATTTGCAATCAAACCATCGGGACAATAACAGAATAAGTCGAATATTTATAAGTAAAATATATAAAATATTACTCATTTTTTTCCACAGAAATTTGCATCCTTTTTATTTGGACGTCTCACCCAAATTTGCACACTGTTAAAAAAAGAAACATTGATTTGCGTATATAGTCACAAACATATACTCATGTTTACTAATATACCACTATTTTATATATAAAACATTTTTCTTAAAAAATATATCATCTCGTTGGATGTAAATTCCTACATGACGAAGGGTGTATTGTAACATAATTAATTAAAGCACACAATTTACGCACAAATTTCAACTTATCAAGGTACAAAGTGTGTAATTTTAATTTAGGTAAAATCGTAAACAAGTAGATTTGAAAATTATGATATTTGATTGAACAAGGATAAAAACTTTGGTATACTTGAGTTCAAGTGAACCATTTTTCTATAAGTATCATTTTATGCATGTGTACTATCAAAATTGTTATTGCATACACAATATTATTATTTAAAAATTAAATATATTTTAAACATTAATAATAGTGAATATATATAATAATATAGTATTAGCATATATATGCATAATAATGATATTTGAGAAAAAAAAATTATTTGAAGTTGAACTCATAGGAAACCTACCTAATTTAATTAAAAATATATATTTATTTTAATCATGAATTTTCTATCTTTCTTAATTGTCACATCTAATTTAATCAAAATATATATTGATTTTAATCTTGAATTTTCTATCTTGCTTAATTGTCACATCCAACAAACATTGAATAATCCTGTTATACTAAACTTTTACTACTAACGCTACCTATATAGCTACGATAATTGAATTCATCTATGCGCCTACATATGTGTGCTTGAACATTTCTTATCGTTTTTATTTGATTAAAAAAAATATTTGTTCATCCGAAAAACAAATACTAAATTTTTTAAATAATTATAAAATACTGGTCGAATAAAATAAATGAAATTTTGTAAAACACACACATAAATCAACTATTTATAAACATATATGCAAAAACTTTAATTGTAAACAAGATAGATATTGAATAAGAAAAAATATAAAATATTTATAAAATTAATTTTAATTGTAAATTGATTCTATACGGAAAAAAAATAATACTTCTGAATAATTATTTATATGAATTTTATATTTTGGTGCTTCATTAATCGTCTTATTCAATGAACATTGAAAGTTTAATAGTAGTGCTAATCCTATATTGTACTAGAAACTTATCTCCTAACACCGCCTATGATCATTGAATATTCATCTTTACTCTACAGAAATTATTTAAATTAACAATACAGTTATTTAAATCAACAATATTACAGCTTCTGAAAATGAGAAAAAATTGTTGTTGGTTTTGGTATGTTATTATTTTGATGATAAGTTTATGCGAAGGTAGATTAAAGCTGCCGGCAAACGTAACTTTTGCTGGACTTTTTGCATTTGGGGATTCGATTGTTGATCAAGGGAATAACAACGTGTTGACAAAGTGCAATTTTCCACCGTACGTATGGAAAGGATTTCAACGGCGGAACCCCCACCGGCAGATTTAGCAACGGCAGAACACCCCCAGATATCATTGGTATATATAGTCTTAGTCTTGTATGCACCAGATGTATCTAGCAACTCAAGTTTATTTTTAAAAAATTACATAAAATACTACTAAAAAGTCACACATATTATTACTGAAAATAGTATTTTTAATGGTGTAAATTTTCAGTAATAAATAGTTAACTTTTCAAAAATACATTTGAATTACACTGTGCACTTAGTGCACAAGAGTCTCTCTCTCTCAATGTCAACGTGCATGCAATCGTGAGAGGGAATTAATTTCTGATCAGCTGAATTATGAGGTTGAAGAAAGTTTGTTAAATGGAAAACTAATTTATTTGATCATCATTAGATTCTTGGGAATAAATTTTTTTAGGTCACCTTCCATAGTGTCAACTGTCAAGAGAAGACTCAACTCAAGAGTAAGACACTATAGTTCTTAAGAGAATAAGATTAAGATACTATAGCTGATCGATGTTTGTTTTGTGTAATAAGTGATTTTTAAAATCATTTTTTGAAAATTAGGAATTTTAAATTTCTGATAAATTAAATAGTTCGCCGATTTTTTTTTTTTTTAAAGCAGGGTGGCCGAGGTTTGTTTAGAGTTTTTGTGGTGGTGGTTTTTTTTTTTTAAATGATTTACAAAATTTTGAAATAAAATTGATTATAAATTTTAAAATTCAAAATAAACAGAGTCCTCGAACTCTTAATTGTAGGATAAAATCAATTATATTTATCAAGAATATTTTGTTTTTGGATTTTGAATTATGTGATTTGCACGTGATTTTTTAATTCAATATTTTTAGAATCAAACAATCAAATTTAATTAAAATAATATTGACATGTTTTTCTTTTATCCAGCAAAATAAAGATAAAAAAAAATTACAAACAAACAACCTAATTTGTTACGAATGTAACCAAATGAGAGACTACCCATACACATTAGTTTCTCAAACAAATAAGTATTGAAATGTATGAGGTTGACAAAATATTTCACTATGAATTTTTTAAAAAAATTACTTTTATATTCTGTGGTTGACCTAAGTGACCCTTTTTAGGAAAATAGTTTTATTAATATATAATAAATATGAGACCACAATTTTCCTAAAATTTAGAGGGGATGTAAAGAGTATTAAATGCAACAAAAAATATATTAATATAATGTGTCAATTTTATTTTTTATTTTGTTTATATGATTGTTTAATGCATATATTATAATAAAACATAACCGAGGATATAAATGAACTAAATCTAATTTCTTATTCTTAAATAACTTCAAATTTAATTAAAATTATTTTTAAGAAAGAAATTTATAATTGAGAGAGTAATATTTAATTATAGTAATGTTTTATACAATGATTAATAAGGATTATGAGAGGTTAATATTAATATGGTGGAAACTCAATTTTTTTTAAAATAAATTCTTGAGTGGAATTAATTGTTGAATTTTGATCTTCTAACAACACAATACTTTATTAGGCCACTTTACACCTATTAATTTAATCTAGTATATATTTGTAATGAAATATATATGAAGTAAATTTTAGTTGAAAAACAATTACATTAATATTAATGATATTAGTTGAGAGAACTCATCCTTTAAAAAAAAAAATGCAGCTGAAGAACTAGGAGTCAAAAAGCTGGTACCGGCGTATCTTGATCCCAACTTGAATCCCAAAGATCTTGTCACGGGAGTTAGCTTCGCCTCCTGAGGATGCGGTTATGACCCTCAGACTGCTAAACTAGTGGTCTCTCTCTCTCTCTCTCCCTCCCCCCCTCATTTGCTAAGTTTGTTTATAATATGAAATTACTGTACATGCATTTGTTGGAACCATTAAACTTGTAAAGTAATACTACAATATATATAAAATGTTATTCCCTTCCATCTCAGAGAATTTTGCATTCCCAAATTTTTATGTAATTTAAGAAAAATGTGATGTATGGTAAATATGTGTAAGAATCTAATGAACCATCAGACTTATCATTTTTAGTAATGTGCAAATTAATATGAGACGTTTAAATAAAGAAAGTGTGCAATTTTTATTGACACAAAAGAAAGTATCATATTAATGTATGTATGTATATATATATATATATATATATATATAAATTACTTAGGTTTGTTTATAATAATTATTCAGGCAGCCATACCATTGTCTGATCAATTGGAGCATTTCAAAGAGTACATTGGAAAACTCAAATTCATAGTTGGTGAAGAAAATGCCAACAAAATCTTGAACAACAGCTTATATTTGGTGGTAGCTGGCATCAACGATTTGGCTAATACATACTTCACCATTGGCCTTCGTCGCGCCCACTACAATATTTCATCTTATGCTGATCTCATTGTTTCATCAGCTTCCTCTTTTATAAAGGTACTGCATAACTTAAAAAATTAATCAATAATTATGACGAGGTGTTAAGATAAATGCACCGTGCAATTCAAATATATTTTTTAAATAATATTAATTTTATTATCAGCCATTTGCATGAAACAACTAATATGTGAAGACCTCAAATGTAATTGATGCACGGTGTACTCATTTAATATTTGATATTGTTTATACTCATGTAAAGCGGGGGATAATTATACTGAAAAGTATAGCCCTCAATTATAAACAATCTCTCAACTATCGAATGATTGCACTGTGCACTTAATACATATAAAACTTACTTTTTAAAAATAGATTTAAATTATATGGTGCACCTGATGCACAAATATCAAATTTGTTTAGATTAATTATCTCAGTTTTATATACATAAAAAAGACTAGCATACCCTTGTAGGAAATATACAATCTTGGAGCAAGAAGAATAACTGTTTTTGGGGTGCCACCAATAGGGTGTTTGCCAGTTCAGAGAACCCTAGCTGGTGGAAAACTTAGAATGTGCATAGCGGAATACAATAAAGCAGCAGAGTTGGTTAATTCGAAGCTCTCACCAAATCTTGATTCACTCACCAAAACCTTGCCCCAATCCAGAGTGGTTTACATTGACATTTATAACCCTCTTCTTGATCTCATCCTACATCCTCAAAATCATGGTGAGTCTCAAGTCTCAATTTCAATAATTATTATGTTTAGTGCAACATTGAATAGCAATTAAACTTTCTCAACCCTCAATTTGGATTTTTAATGATACACTTATATAATATATTTCAAGGGTGTAAGCTGTCGGGTGACTTTTTCGTATTTTTGCACATTTTTCAAATCAAGCAAATCTACCCAAAAGCGGATGGGTAATTGTAGTAGAGCAAGTATACGACCAAGTAGTTATCGACCAAGGATTTAGGAGTGTAGTGGAGCCCCAAGACTTTGTGTCGTCATGATACTATAATGACGAGCCCGGATGGCAAGAAATAAAAATAAGCAACAATTAACTAGAAAGCAAATAAAACTACCAACTAACTTCCAAGACGAAAGTGCAAGAGAGAATGAAATGCCTCGAGAGCTATCTTTATGATTTCAACTAATGCATTCGTGTCCTAATTACCTATCAATTGTTATTTCATTGGGTATGATAAGGGCTACCACTAAGCAAATGAAGACCGATTCCTTTTGAGGCTTTGGTGATCAATTCTAGCTAACTAGCACCTAATTAACTACAAACGGCTCCTAGGACAGTGAACGCTAGGAGGTTCGCACAAATACCGTCCCTAGTTTCCCCCTTCACTAAACACTATAATTCACAATCAAAGCATCTAATGTCCCTTAATGGTAATTCTAAGCGATCTACCCCTCTCTCAGGTCAATAAACCACTAATTGAATCTAATTAATCACCTAACCTTTCTTCACATGACCAATTAACCACATACACAACCCTAGTTGCAACATGTAATCATCAATCATGGAATACTAAATCAAATAATTAATTAAATCAAGGAAAACACATTAAGAGAATCATAACACCAAATCCATATTAAAATCAAGTTAATCAAAACACAAACACATCAATCTCCATCATAATTCAAACACCCAAAGTAAGAGACAATTAGCCCATAACTAAAATCAACAAACTCATAAATAAAATAACAAAATAAAATCTAAATAAGAACATCACCATTAAAAACATAAATAAAAGAATAATATCACCTCTTTGAGTCTCAAATGGCTTCAACACTTCAAGAAACTAAAAAATAACTCTCTAAAATCTATCTAAGATTTGCAAAAAAATAAAACACTAAATTACAGTGTGAAAAATGTGTGTGTGGAGAGGAGCTCCCCACAAAAATGTTAAGAACAAATCTGCTGCCCTAGTGCTTGTGTGTGTTCTTCGTTGTGTCTTTCTCAAAATGATTCTCTGAACTCCTCTTTTTATATCCAAGAAATGGGCCTCAGAAAATAATGAGAAAATAGGCTATTGATTTTAAAAGCCCAATTTTCATTTTCAGATTTTTGAACTTGCACGGCGACAACACAAAAACAACACAGCCATGTGAATTATTTTCCTGGCCGTGTCATTTGCTTCGAATTATGTGACACGGCCTCAGCTTAAAAAGGACACGGCCGTGCGAAATGATAGGCAGAGGCCGTGTAAGAACAAAAATGTTGTTTACCTTTTAGCAACTCTTCAAATACTTCTAACGCTTTCTTCTTCGTTTCTGGCTTCACAAAGGCTGAAAATTACCGGCTACTGTGGAGGCTTTCAGGCGCGGCGGCGGGTGTCGAATTCCGGCGGCGAAGGGCGGCGATGGGTTGGCGGCTGCGAGCAGGAGCTCCGACTAACAGCTTCCAGACGTGTGCGGCGTCGGTCGCTGCAGGCGGGGGCGTGGGGATGGTGGCTTGCGGATGTGACTTCGACGAAAAGAGGAGACAAAGACTTCCTCTTCCTTATCTTCGATTTTTCCGGTCAACAAGGAAGTTATGTATGTGGCTCAAGGATGATTGAATTTGGTGGAGGACAAGAGGCCACGTATTCACTGATTTTTTCTTGGTCAAATAAGGAAGCGCTTGTTTCAAATTCTTCAATGGTAATGGGAATGAAATTTCATTTTCCTTTTTTGTCCTACATATGTTGAATGTGTGTTTGTATTTATGGTGGTTATATCAATAGTGTTGTGCTCCAATTTTAAAAAAAGTGGACAAAAAATAAAGATATTGGTTGTGATATTGGGGATTGATTGAGGAGGATGATTACAAGGTGAAGAGGGGGTAATCAAATGGAGGTGTTGATTATCTTATTTAGGAGAAAAAACAATGTTATGTATCTCATTTGTTCTAATTTGCTACTATAATTACTACAATTATATCTCAATTCCCATTACCATTGAAGGATTTCCATACCAAACGCCCCATAATTTGCAGCAAATCTCAGCTGCTATACAACTTTCATTTTCAAGACATGGGCTAACTTTGGGCTTCTGTTTTGGGCCTTGAATTAAAATTGGAGCCTACTTAATATTCCAAATATTTAGTGAGCCCAACTATCTTCAAGTCTCTATTCTCGACTTATCCCGTCAATTGACTCCAAAAATATAAATATGCATTTTGCTCAAAAAATCACAAATTTCCTACAAAATATCAACAAATGTTTTTTTTGGCCATTAAGCACAATTAATCTAATTTAAAGTATAAAAATGTATGAGATCCTATGAAATTAATCAAATTACGCACCCTAAAAATGAGCAATTCTCACACAAATCATCGGGCACCTGAGTGCAGCAAAATTTCTAGGCGGTGCCAAATATTTTTCTACTAATGTTAAATTTTTTCTAATCATATATTAATACAAATGCATCATACGATAAATCATAAATTTAAAATATACTCCATCTGTCCCACTATAAGTTTCTCACTTTTCTTTTTTTGATGTCTCATTATAAGTTTCTCATTATATAAAAAGCAACAACATTATTTCATATATTAATAAATAAATACCACTTTTCACAACTCTCCAATACTTTTTCATAACTTTTCATTAACACTACAAAAAAATGTCATTTTAGCGAGGGAATTTAACGAGGGAAAAATAATACTCACTATTAACGAGGGTTTTAACGAGGGGTAAAATTTAACTAGGATTTTAACGAGGGTAAAATTACCCTCGTCTAAAATAAGGGTTTTAACGAGGGTACTGGGCCCCCTCAGCAAAAGACGAGGGCTAAACCCTCGCCATGTCAGCCCCCACTAAAATTGGCGAGGGCCACATCACCCCTCGTTAATTAACGAGTGCAGGTTTGCTCGCTAAATTACCGAGGGTCTTTCCCCTCGTCTTGGTACTCGCTAAATAAATTTTGACCGCCCACTCTTTAATTCAGGTGACCATGCCTTGGTAAATGGGTTCTGTTATATTCCTTCTCTACAAATAATTGACTGAGCCAGCTATTATTAATTTGACCAATATTATATATTTATTTTTTTCTTTTCAGTCTATATATATTGAATAAATAATTATATTCATTCTTTAAAAAAGTGAGCAATTATAATATTTAAATTAAAAATATTAAAAATATATAAATACGTACTCGTGTTAATAAAATAGTGAAAAAATTAAATATATCATTAGTGTAACAAATTAAAAATGTAATTATTTTATAATTTCATTATAAATAATTAAAATAAAACGATCAAGAAATATATATATATACACGTATTTATATTACTAAATATAAAAAAATATTTAAAGCGTAATTAATTTATAAATTTATTGATAATATTTTACTTTAAAAGATAAAAAAAATTTGTAAATAGGAACCCCTAATAAATGGTGAAAAAGATTAAACATATAATTATTCTTTAATTTTTTATAATATACAAATAATAATAAATTAATATATATATGCAATAAATAATTCAAATACATATTATAAAATAATAATATAAATATAAAATAAAATAATATAACATAACATAACATAGCATAAATCTGTTACATATATAATAAAATTTAAAAAATATCAAATAATTTCACTAGTCTAAATGGCTGGACCTAACATGTAAGACATCTCCCCTAACAGGAGGTCGCGTGTTCAATCCTCAATGGAACCAAAAATTGGCTTATTAATGGGCATTATATGAAATTGGTGTTACACACGCGAAAATGGCGCAGGCCTTTGGTGTGGCCCTCAATATCAGGAAAATTTTATTTTAAAAAAAATTTAACGAGGGCATACCTGCCCTCGTCTTTTACAATGCTCGTTATTTCCCGGGGACTTTTTTATACCCTCGTTATTGAATAACGAGGAGATTTTGGCGAGGGTGTTTTACCCTCGTTAAATCCCTAGCCAACTGGGTTCCCCTCGTCATTCCCCTCCCTAGTGCCCTAGTTAAAATGAATTTATTTTGTAGTGTAATTTATACAAAAATTAACATGTGATCCACCATATAATAATAAATAATACACTTTCTTAAACAAAACAAAAAAAAGAAACAAGAAATTTATAGAGGTACGGAGGGAATAATTAATAAGCTAAATATAATAAGTCAGTAAAATGTTAAAAACTATCATAATGCGATATTGTCCAACTTCTAAATGGAACACAAAAAAATAGCAAAATACATAGTATGAAGAAATTATTAAATAATTCAATTAAATTTTTAATTTTAGTAATTTAGTAGTTTATTTTCTATATTTTGAGTTTTAATTTTAACTTGAAATAAAAATTTAAAAAAAAAGAGTAATGATTGTTTAGGTGGTCTCGACAGCGTCAAATGTGATGATCGATTTTTTT
Organism: Prunella vulgaris; assembly: GCA_026898435.1. NCBI lineage: Eukaryota > Viridiplantae > Streptophyta > Magnoliopsida > Lamiales > Lamiaceae > Prunella > Prunella vulgaris. The sequence continues at coordinate 470,659 of JAPKLY010000078.1, read as the reverse complement.
TTTCGGTGATTTGGTCTTGGCGTCAGCAACTGAGTGCCATCAAACACCTAGACGGCGAATGCCATTTACATCATTGATATATATACTCCCCCATCCCAAAAGTACTTATAGACTTTCCTTTTCGAGTTGTTCCACAAGAACTTGTTGTGCAATAAAGTAAATATTTTTATCAATTTCATTCTCACAATATTTACATATTTAAATAAACTATCATTACTTTCTCATTTTTTGGATCCACACTATACTCAGTCTAAAAAACTTCTTTATTTTACAAATAAAATTTTACTAAATTATCACTCAAAACACTACTTTTCTTTTTTTTTAATATGTATGCTCCTCCCTCACAAGTTTTTGGGGAACGGAGCAAAAATATTAAATTTTTTATGAAAAACATATGTAATTGTCACCCACAAAAATAGTAGATATTATTGGCTTGATAGCATTTCCAGACATAACCAACCTTGGCAAATTGGGCCAAGAAATTTTGTCTTGTTTATTTTGTTTCCGGTTGTTATTTCAGATTAACTCGTAAGAACATTAATGTTTGCATGTTAATTATTGTGTTTGATGATTATATATAGGGTTTGAAGTTAGTGAGAGAGGTTGTTGTAGGACCGGCAATATAGAAGTGGTAATATTGTGTAACAAATTCAGCGGAAGCTGTGCAGATGACACTAATTAGTACGTATTTTGGGACAGCTAGCTACCATCCCACCGAGCAAGCATACCTCCTTCTTATTCATCAAATCTACAACAAATACATCCACAGTCTTATATGATCAAATTATATTAATACCCAATGCTTAATTTAACTCTAATTTTTTAATGTGTTTGTTATAATGTTCGTACGTTTGCAACAACTGTGTTTTTTTTTTTTATTATTCTTGTGAAAAATATTTGTCTCAACGAGCTACAATTTGGTCCACCAACTTTCAAGTTTTCTTACTTGTGATACAAATTAAATGAGAAACAGCACATTAATGCACATTGATTGTTTTTAGTCACGGTCTAGTGGATTGAATTAAAGTCTCCATCTCATTGATCTAAAAGTTAAAATTTACATGAGGTTATGAAATTAATTAATCTCTGATTCATGGATTGAATATTTAAATATTTTCAGTTAGGAAGAAAATTTAATATGGATGAAGATATTTTTAGTGTATTTTGAAATCAGAATATGAGCTTTTCATTATGTATGAGGAAAGAGTCATGTTTTAGATGATATTATATTCTTTCGTGGTATTAGAAAAAAAAAATTACAAAATGATTCACTAACATTACAAAATGATTCACAAAATCACAAAATTATTTGTGAATCAATTTATAAATATAGTGACTTTTTTGAACCAATATGTTAATATAAAGAAAACAGGTTCAAGCTCACACATGTTGGGTTCGATTTCGCCGGATTCATACACCATTAATGAAGCGTCTCGACAACAGATATGGATTAAACTGTTTTGTTGTTGTCAACTCTCTTACTTGTTTTGTGTGAGTTATGTTGACTGTTTTGAATTTAATTTGAACGATACAAAATATTTATAAACGCTAATATATGATCAATTATGATTATTATGCAGAACATAATAGGAATATATATATATATATATATATATATATATATATATATATATATATATGAAGGGGTAAATTGTAGAAATGTTGAATGAAAATTTGTGTTCATGAGTGAGTCATTTTTTAATGTTAATGGTCTCATAATTTTTTTTTTTTAAATTAGTGAATTAACCTGGGATCAAATTTATTAAGTACATTTTTCATGGAATCATATGTTTACTTTATTTTTTAGGGTGGAATTAAATATACTAAAAAATAAAATAAAAAAACATTAAATTTATTAAGTAAAAATTTTCATTTGACCAAAAGTGCAATTTACATGTGCATAAAATATACTTGATGTTGTCGTTGTAAACGAATCGAATATCATAATTTTTTTATATGTATTTGAATAATAATCGAATCGAATATTTGTAAACGAATTCGAATCGAATGTGAATCATAAAATTTCGAATACGAATACCTAATCGAACCAAAAGTATTTGATTCATTTACAACCCTCGAGTGAGAGTTTGAAATATAGGTGCATATGATATCTAAATCATTATCTAATTAGCTTACATCCTTAAAATAATAGTAATTATAGTAGTCATAAATTTCTAATGGTCTATAATCTTAAAATAATAATAATAACAATAATTATACTAGCAATTATCATTATAATATTTATAAAAAAAAAATTGATCGAATATTTACGAATATAGAATCGAATATCATAATTTTGTATTCGTATTTGAATAATAATCGAATCGAATCGAATATTTGTAATCAAATTCGAATCATAAAATTTCGAATACGAATACCAAATTAAATCAAAATTATTTAATTCGTTTACAACTCTAATTACAACCTCCTCCTTCACAAAAAGAAATGATCTGTGGAAAGAAATTTCTGCCGCCAACATTAGGCTGCTACATATTTGGGCTCCAAGTGGATCATTGTTCTTTTGAAATGGACCATAAATTTTGAAACGAATTGGGATACAAAATGGTTAAGTTAATGGGCGTCTTTATTTTCGCCAGATTGGGCCGACTTAAAATTTTCAGCTGCGCATAAATTTTATTTCATTCATATTTTGAATTTTCGAATTTCGATTGACTCGACCTTTTTGTTGCAATCTCAATTTCAAGAATTTTCAAATGATTCATATTTCATTATCATTTCTCAAACGTAGAAGTTCCAGTAAATTTTTTATTCTAACTCAAAATGTTCTGGGATTAACAGAAAATATTTGCAATCAAATCATCACGACCATAATAGAATAAATCAAATATTTAGAAGTAAAATATATAAAATATTACTCTCTTTTTTTCACAGAAATTTGCGCTCTCATTATTTGGACGTCTCACCCAAATTTGCACACTATTAAAAAAAGAAACATTGATTTGCGTATACAGTCATAAACATATACTCATATTTACTTATATATCACTATTTTATATATAAAATATTTTTCTTAAAAAATATATTATCTCGTTGGATGTAAATTCCTACTGGACGAATGGTATATTATAAAATAATTCATTAAAGCACACAATTTACGCACAAATTTCAACTTATCAAGGTATAAAGTGTGTAATTTTGATTTAGGTAAAATCGTAAACCAGTAGATTTGAAAATTATGATATTTGATTGAACAAGGACAAAAACTTTGGTATACTTTAGTTCAAGTGAACCATTTTTCTATAAGTATCATTTTATGCATGTGTAGTATTAAAATTGTTAGCATACCCAATATTACTATTTAAAAATTAAACATTTTTAAATATTAAATTTTTTTGAATATAAATAATAATATAGTATTAGCATATATACATAATAATAATATTTGAAAAAAAAATCATTTAAAGTCGAACTCATAGGAAACCTACCTAATTTAATAAAAATAAATAATTATTTTAATCATGAATTTTCTCTCTTGCTTAATTGTCACATCTAATTTAATCAAAATATATATTGATTTTAATCATGAATTTTCTATCTTGCTTAATTGTCACATCCAACTAACATTGAACTTTTTGTATTTATATGCATAATAATAATCCTGTTATACACTTATACTAGACTTTTACTACTAACGCCACCTAGCTATGATCATTGAATTCATCTATGCATCTACATATGTGAGCTTGAACATTTCTTATCGTTTTTATTTGATTAAAAAATATATTTGTTCATCTGAAAAACAAGTACTAAATTTTTTAAATAATTACTACCTCCGTCCCAGGAAAGTGTGTGGTATTTTCCTTGGCACATGTTTTAAGAAAAAGTGTAATGAGTAGAATGTGTATGGTGGAGATTGTGAGGTAAAGATTTTAAAGGTGAAGATTTAAAGGAATATTTCCATTTTGGGAGTATGCAAACTTTTGTGGGACAAACTAAAAAGGAAAGTATGCAAACTTTTGTGGGACGGAGGTAGTATATATAAAATACTAGTCGAATAAAATAAATGATATTTTGTAAAACACACACATAAATCAACTATTTATAAACATATATACAAAAACTTTAATTGTAAACAAGATAGATACTGAATAAGAAAAAATATAAAATGATTCATAAATTAATTTTAATTGTAAATTAATTCTATATGGAAAAAAAAAATACTTCTATATAGGAAAATAACAAATGCCCCTACTGAATAATTATTTATATGAATTTTATATTTTGGTGCTTCATTAATCGTCTTAATCAATGAACATTGAAAGTTTAATAGTAGTGCTAATGCTATATTGTACTAGAAATTTATCTCCTAACACCGCCTATGATCATTGAATATTCATCTTTACTCTACAGAAATTATTTAAATCAACAATTAATATACATATATACGTCCGTTGAGATTTCTTCATAAATCAATGGTAAATTTTCAATGAATGACAATGTTCATTTTCCCTTCTCAGTAGTACACTAGCTAGCGATATACACACACAACACTTGAGTATTAAAATAGTGTATTCCCTCTCATGTATGAGACCGTCTCTTACAATATTTTCTTATATATATATATATATAACTCCGCAGTTTTTCTATAATACCATGAAAGAATATTATCTCACTAAAAGGGTAATTGATTAAACTTATTTAATTTAAATATTTAATAAATTATTTTAAAAGTTTATAACAAGATGTTGTTTTTAAGTCATTTATAAATTGTTGGAGTGTTTGACTAATATAATTTATACTATATTTTTAAAAAAAAATTAATTTCTATAGAAAATAAATAATTTTTTATTTTTTATATTGAGATAGAGGTTATGAAGTGGTGGTGTGATCTAGACTCTAGAATAAGTTATCGGACATCTTATTTAACCAAACACTCAAAAAGAGCTTATAAAATTCTTAAAAAGTTTATAAATTGTGTTTTAAAGAGTTTATAAACTTGTCAGTCAAACACCCTTTAAATATCGGAACATTTTTATATTGAGCATATAAACCAAGAACTATACCAAACCTTAAACCCTTCTCTTTCTCTAGCAAAAAGAAATGCAGCTTCTGAAAATGAGAAAATTTTGTTGTTGGTTTTGGTATGTTATTATTTTGATGATAAGTTCATGCGAAGGTAGATTACAGCTGCCGGCAAACGTAAGTTTTGCTGGAGTTTTTGCATTTGGGGATTCGATAGTTGATCAAGGAAATAACAACGTATTGATGGGGTCGCTGGCGAAGTGCAATTTTCCGCCGTATGGAAAGGATTTCAACGGCGGAACCCCCACCGGCAGATTTAGCAACGGCAGAACACCTCCAGATATCACTGGTATATATATAAACATATATAGAGATATGCTTAATTTCAATGACTAATGAAGTTGATAAGCAATTTTTTTTTTTAAAATTGGGTTACACCAACTTAAAAAAAAATGTTTATATATCACGATTCAAATTTTAATTGCAAATATGCATGTCAGTTTACTCACACGTGCACCAACTGCTAAAGTTACAAATATTTATTGGATCATTTTCCAATTTGTGCATGTCGTGATATTTTTACATGTTCATACAAATCTTATTCAACGTTTCAATTGAAAGTGTCAGGGAATTAATTAATTAACTTATCACCTATAAGAGACTTTTAGATGAGATGAGATTTTTTCGTGATATCAGAGCCACAAGGTTCACGCTCACAAGTTATTGGTTGTATTTCAGTTGGAAATAACTTCATCAATATTAAATTGTTCATTCATTAAACTTCCTTCTAAGAATGAAAGTTGAGAAATTTTTCATGAGGGAGGAAAAATGTTTGTGAATTAAATAAATGATTTGGTTACTCCTTATAAGTTCGGACATTGTTTCACAAGGGGCATTCTTAATTGTGAACTTGAATTTTTAAAGTATGTATCTTGTGAACTCGGGTCATATGTCTTTTTTCTCTTTACAAATATTTATGTATCACTATTGAAATAAGGGTTAATATATCAGTTTTGAAGTAATATATTTAGTATATGAAATCTAAAATTTAAAAACAATTTTAAATAAATAGATACACTTTAAGTTTATGATTCTTGTAAATAAATAAATTAAATTACTATATTCTAATAAAACAATTATTGAAATAAAACATATATGTAAGATTTTTTTTAAATATATTCAAAAAGTATAAATAAAATGTAAATATTAATTTAACAAAAATATAATTTTTTTATTATTTAAAATCTAGATAAATCCTTAAATTCATACATTAATTATAAAAATTATCAACAATTACTTGAAAATATTTATTCATAATTTCAAAATAATTATTAATTCACTTTGATTCTTAGAAATGGTTTATAATATGAAAAAACCATAGTGACAAATTAACAAGCATAACAACGAAATTATTTAATAAAAATGAATTCTATTAAGAATTAATAAAATCTAGTTAATCCCAAAATTAATTTATAAATTTTAGGATTTTATCTTAGATCTAACGAATGCATTTTTTAATGAATTTTAGTAATTCATGATTTTATTACATTTAAAAGTTTATTTAATAAATATATTTTTAAATAAAAAATATATAAATTATTAAACTAATTTTAGATTTTAGATTTTTATTAAATAATTTGTTTAAAAAATTATATTTTACACCCTATAAGATTTATTCGGACAGTTGACCGTTTGACAAAAAAATGAATGAAAGTGTTTAGTTGAGTGACTATAATTTTGCTGACAAGTGATATTTAGTTACCAAAACTGAAATTGAGATAAAGTTTAGTTAATTTTGATATTAACCCTTTAAAAAGTTTTGATATTACATATTCTCAAAATCACTAAATATTAATAACACTTTCTATGCTAAGCATCGAAAAAGAAAACCAATAAATTTTGTAATTGTAGCTGAAGACTTAGGAATCAAGGACCTTGTACCCGCCTATCTTGATCCCACATTGAACCCTCAAGATCTTCTAACTGGAGTTAGCTTTGCTTCGGGAGGATGTGGATATGACCCCTTAACATCGCAGATTATGGTGTGTTTCTCTCTCTCATAAATGTAACTTATGTAAATTGTAAAAAACGAGAATTGTAACTTTTTAGGTTCACAAATTCAAATTGACAATTTAATAACGGTCACTTTTAACATTTACAAAATGAGGACTGTAACCTTTTAAATTGACAACTTAAGGTCTTAAACAACTGTTACTTTTTAAGATTTGCAAATTGATGACTGTAACCTTTCAAATTCGAGTTGATAATTTGTCTTTAAGTTATTGTGTCCTTAATTTTCCCAGTTCAAAATATTATGATTCTTATTTTGCCACTCTTCCTAAATTAATATTCTTAAAATATATTTTTAATTCTCTCTCATTAACTACTATTTTTCAGAGAGCCATATCATTGAGTGATCAGTTGGGGCAATTCAAAGAGTACATAATGAAGCTGAAAGGGTTAGTTGGGGAAGAAAGTGCCAACAAAATATTGAACAACAGCTTATATGTAGTGGTAGTCGGGAGTAATGACCTCGCTAATAATTACTTCTCAACTCATATTCGTCGCCTGCACTACAATATATCTTCCTATGCTGATCTTCTTGTTTCCAAAGCTTCCACTTTTACTCAGGTAAAACTAGAGATTTTTGCACTTTTATCTTTCATCACACTCAAATAATATATATTTACATTTATTACTTAAAAGTTACGCGTATTATTAATGAGAAGTTTATTTTTAGAAATATATTTTTCAGTAATAATATGTGTAACTTTTCAGTAATATTTTACGTAACTTTTTAAAAATGCATTTAAGTTGCACGGTGTATTAATTATAAATATTAAAATGGTAGGAATTATACAATCTTGGAGCAAGAAAAATATCTGTTATGGGGATCCCACCAATAGGGTGTACACCATTTCAAAGAAGCCTAGCTGGTGGGCTGTGTGCGGAGGAACTCAATGAAGCTGCACAATTGGTTAACTCCAAGCTCTCACCAGCTCTTGATTTTCTCACCAAAGCCTTGCCTCAATCCACTGCCCTTTACTTGGATTTCTATAACCCTCTTCTTCATCTCATCCAAAATCCTCAAATCTATGGTCAGCATTTTCTTCATCTTTCTCGTCACGTGTAGTTAGGGTGTGTTTGCAAGCACTTTAGAATCACTTACTTTTTCCCAAAAAAAAAAAAAAAAAGAAGTGATACTATATTATTTAGTTTCTATTTTAAAATTCTACAAAATAACTTTTAGAATAACTTTTTTTCTAAAAACTATGAGAGATAATTTTGAAAAAAAACACTATTTTGAAAATAGTTTTTAGAGTTTTAAAACGGACACTTAGTTGTGTTTGAAAACACCCCTTTGGTATGATACTGATGCTGCAACGAATACCTTTATTATAACCAGTAAGTGGCAACTCAAATGTCGATCTCAATGAGTAAGTTTTATGTGCACCTCACTCAATAGTTAAGGTTGTTTATACAGAACAATCAAGTTCGATTATATTGAAAAGTGAGAGTTGATTATACGAAAAGTTTACACTGAAAATTAATAACAGTGTAAACAATCCTCACTTTTCAGTATAATTAGACTTAATTTTTCAGTATAAGCAATTTCAATTATTGAGTGAATGCACCGTACACTAGTTGTACATGAGACCTTTGTGTCTTATTGTTGTTGGTGCAGCATTAATCCGCAACATAATCCAAAACTAATAGATCATATCTTCACCCTCCAACCATCAAATTAATTACACAACTAATTATCACTTTATTTTTGAAAATTTATACTTTTGGTCTCAAGAGAATGAGTTCATTTCAAAAAGGTCCTTTTCTTTTTGTATTTTTTAGTCCCATAGATTTTTTCGACACTTTTTGGTCACAACAAAATGAGTAATTTACAGTTTTGATCCCAAGAGAATGGGTAAAAAACTGCAGTGTTAATCCCAAGAGAATGAGGAACTTGCAGTTTTGGTCTTGAAAAATAATGAATCGGAACAAAACTGCACAAAATATTTACCAATTTCGCACATAATGTACCAAAAGTGTTTTGATCAACTCATTTTCTTGGGACAAAAAATGCAATGTTTCCCTTTATTTTTATGCTCCTATCATCTCTTCTTTAGTTATTTGACAATAATATCATCTTTTATATTATTTACTTTGTTCACAAACAATTATTTTTCTTAAAATATGTCCCAACAAATAGGGAATTCTTAAAAATGGACAGAAGAGAGATGTAATATTTACTATATCAATATAATGTGTTTGATGATTTCAGGATTTGAAGTCAGTGACAAAGGTTGTTGTGGGACAGGAAATGTAGAGGTGGGAATATTTTGTAATAGATACAGTGGGACCTGTACAAATGATAGTAAGTACATATTTTGGGACAGCTACCATCCCACTGAAAGAGCATACAAGATTCTTGTTGATCAAACTTTGCAGAAATACATCAGCAGATATCAGTGAGATCAGCTGCTTTAGTTAATTTTTATTTTTCTGTGTTAAATATCAATTTGGTCCACATTGAGGATTTTTCAAGAACTCTACTTAAATGGGGTTATTTTATACAACAATTTATTAATAATGTGTAATTTTTTATGGAATAGAGTACCCTTGTACTTCTTTTGAAATAAAATTCTTCTTTTCAAAATAACACATTGATTTCTTATCTCATAGAAAAATTTACTATTGGTGGACTATACATGTTTTATTTTTGTCCGTTGCTTACGTGTTACCTACACGACTGATAATATATGCCCAACCATCTGAAAAGGACATACACATTGACAAGAAAACATTTTTTGATAATTGCATAACTGATAAATGTAAAATGACAGAGCTCCAATGACTCAGAATTAACTTACATGATGTAAGCTTATATTAGGGAACATAATTTGCAGGAATTAAAAAATAAAAACCAGTAGACAAAGAATAACCTTTTCCTCCGAAATATGAATATTTCAGGCATCTCAAGAAGTATTTTGGTATAGTTTCATCCCAAAAGAAAGTGCATAAATGCTTTTTATTCATCAAGAAGCACATTCTTAGACAGCCCACAAAACCACTGACAAATGATATGATCTCTCAGATAAGCAGACAGTTTTCAAATATGTATGAAATGCAACATACATTTATAGAACACGGGCAGGGCGATAGATTGCAAAATCTGATCACGCTTCCTTTAGTCTCTTGATCCAAGGTATCCACACTGATGTCGTTTTCTGGTACTGCCTGTATGCCTCAGCTCTGTATTCCTGCTTCAACATACGTTCCTCCACAAGTACAGTCACATAAGCTAGGCATAAGCTATTAACAAAAGCACCGACGAAGCTCCACCTGGAGTCTAAATTCGACGCGAAGCCCACCAACCCCCACCACCATAACTGCTCTCCAAAGTAGTTAGGATGGCGCGAGTAGTGCCATAAACCTTTATCAAGATTCGGCACTAATTTTTGGCCTAGATGTTTCGACCTTTGATTTCTACTAACAAAGTTGTGAAGCTGTGTATCAGCAAAATAAGCAATGGTGACCCCTGCTAAGCACACAAGTGCAGCAACTACATCCCAGATATTGAATTGACTATCCTTTGAGTGGACAACGTAGAAAGGGAAGCATATTCCCATTAGGAAGACCTGTCGTAGCTTAATATCAGCTCTGCTTTGATTTTTTATTTTTATTTTCGTTCAGGCATTTTGTCGAACAGTTAAACTGCGTAATCAAATTACCTGCTGAGAAACGTAGACGGCAAAGAAGGAAATCCACCACCAGTGTTTGCCATATTTTCTACGCAGATCATTGAATCTCCAATCTTCTCGAGCACCCCACTGCCATTTTTCTCGACGGAAGTAGCTGTGGGTGAGCCTCAGGGACCAAATCCACGTCAAAAAGATCACCAATCGCGATCTCCAAGCATTGGATTCCGCCGAAGGATGAGCTGCGAAGTAATGAACTAGTAACACGGGTAAAACCGTCCAATACAAATCTATCATCTGCAACCACACCAAAGATCGATTACAAAAGACTAAAACACGAAATAACGACCAGGAGAAGGAGTGATGAAGAGTAAATTACAAACCCAGTGGGTGGATTGGAGGAGACCCACAAGCCAGAAAAGAAGGTTGACATTGAGGAAGAAGAGGACGTTGGCCAACAGAAGAGGATGGAGGTAGCACCAAGCCCAGAGAGGAGAGAGAGAGTCTGGTTCTGCGGCGGAGTAATGGCGGAGGAAGGAGAAATAGAAGAAAAGGGAAGGAAGAGGAGCGAGAAATGCAACCACAGCGTTGCGTAGGTTATTGACCTGGGTTTTGCTACACAACGACGCCATGGAGATGAGATGATCACCAAGGCTTGGGATCTTTCTCGCCCAAACTAATCTAATTTAGCAAGTTAGTTACGAATCTTACCTGTTATTCGTTTGCACACAATAGAGCTGGTATTATATTAGTATTGATTAAAAATAATATTTATATAAAATATAAAAAAATAGATAAATATTGATATGTAATATTAATATCGATTATTTCATTCTATAAATTGAACCTAATATTATCAAAATATCAATAAATTTTGGACAAATAAAGTGTATATATGTGAATTAATCATAAACGTAAGATTAGTTCAAATTCTTTTAACTTTATGTATTAAATATTTATTATTAAATTTTCATAATATTTAAATTTATCAATATCGATATATCCATCGATATTTTCACATATTTTAAAGTCACGATATTTTCACAATAATGAATTTATATGTATTAGTTACACTATACAATTTTAATATATTTTTAAACAATATTAGTTATTCACACTACCCAAATTTTGAAAAGAAAAGCCAAAAAATTTTAGATTCGAAATTATTTTAATATTTTTGCATTTTTCCTAAAATAACTTACATATTTTTGGGAAATGAATTCCAAAAATATAAGATCGTGTTTCTCAACCTGAAGATGACACTATTTTTGTTGCATTATACTATCATATTTTTGTACAATTACTCAATTAGAATATTATTATTTTATTTGTACGAAAAATGAATTTATAATACATAATATTATTATTAAAATTAATCTAAAATTCTCAAAATTAGAAGTTAATTCGTTGTAAAGGAAGAGAACGACGACCAGGTGGCAATAACAACAGGTAGCGCGATGAGCATAAAAATGAATGGCAAGGTTGGTGATGCAAGTGACTAGTGACACGGGCAGGAGAAGTGGGCATAGTGGTGTATTGTAAATTTTGAAATTTTGAAAGAAAAAAAAAAAAAGATATTTTAGAAATATAAAAATAAAATATTTATTTGGATAGTATTTTCAGTAAAGAGATTAGTGGCAAGCCTTTTCGAAATCTAATATTTTTTTTTTTTCAATTAACAAAAAAAGTCGGAGCCGACAGACCGAAACAACTTGATAAATTGGGCCAAAATGGTAAACCATTAGGCCCAATTTTTTTGCTCTCAAAATGTAAGGCCCAACCTCGTCCTAATATCAAATTATCAATCCCAAAATTTCATATCATTTGAGATGAGTTGGTTATATCAAGGGTGTGTTTTGTTTGCATGTTTTGGCAGAAATAATTCTGTATTAGGAAAATTGACTATTTAATTCATTAAACAAAATGCACTCTAAGTGAAATTATCACCTATCATATCACGCAAGATAAATGCAAATATCATAAAATTAAGACAATTGGTGATCTGTTAGGCCCTATAATCTCGTTAATCAAAGGTTTTTTTTATCTCTACTTTCATTATTAGGAGTTTTTTCTATTCCTTTTTATTGAGTCCAGCCTCTCTTATTAGTGGATGGTCTATCAAATATTACCTCCTCTTGTCAATAATTTATTATTTCTGTTCTTATAAAGAAAAAAAAAAGGTATTAAAGTTGATTATTCATCTTTTGTTTCGTAGTTCAAGGTTGAATTCAAGATCCACATCATTTAAAAATAAATAAAAAATTGTGTAATAAAAGTGCTGGTTCAATAGCTATCAACAACCACCAAATTTTGTTGCAAAATATAATTCAATTTCAAATCATGACAAACACAACACTTGAAGGTCTACTAAATGCCAGTAGATTACTTTCAAGACATGGTACATTCATATCATATTTCCTTATCTTTTCCTTCAAAGGATGTCTTAAACCAAGGTACCCAAACCGACGTCGTTTTCTGGTACCTCCCATATGCCTCAGCTCTGTATCCCTGTTTCAACATGCGCTCCTCCACAAGCTTAGTCACATAGGCCAACACCAAGCTATTAATCAACGCGCCACCGCAGCACCACCACACGCCGCCCGAGCTCCACGCAAACGCCACCAATCCCCACCACCACAGCTGTTCGCCGAGGTAGTTCGGATGGCGCGAGTATCGCCATAGCCCCGCGTCCAGAACCGGCACCGGTGCTTCGCCCTGCCGTTTCAACTGGTCGTTTCGAACCGTGAAATCGTGAAGCTGTGTGTCGGAGAAGTATGCGATGGCGACTCCGGCGAAGCACACAGCTGCAGCGGCGGCATCCCACGTGTTGAATTGCTCGACTTTTGAGTGGATTACGTAGAAAGGGAAGCACACTCCCATTAGGAAAACCTGTTGTGGAATGAAAAACAGGGGAGTTTCGTGTTTAGGTCATTGAGGACTTTCATCGAACACCTAGGGAGGGTTAAAATAGCATTTCAAAAAAAGAAAATGTTGTACAAAATGTGTCTAATTTTAAGTGTTTTTTCACTCCAAATTGATGAAAATGCCCCCGTCACAATATAAAAAATGTTGGAATTTTGAAAGAAATGGGGGAGTAAGGATAAAAGAGTAATGATTTGAGTGGAAAAGACTATTTGTAGAATTAGATTAAAAAATAAAAGCCTTTATGCACCTAAAATTAGAAAAAATAATTATTGTATTAATTGATAATTATTCATATTGAGCTACTTGGTAGAGTTCAAGCACGACTCATTAGATTTGATATATGAGAATTTCGTGTTTTTTAACATATAGAGCTTTTTAATGTAATCAAGCAAGCTCGGCTTGAATCAAATTTTAACTTTTAAGTTCTACTTGAATAACTACGCTATATATAAAAGAAAAAATTATAAAATAGTTCAAAAGAATTATATTAATTATAAATGAATTATATGAAGAAGAAAAAAACAAATTTTGCTTTTACTTACGGTAAATAAAAATTATATATACTTGTGGCAAATATTAAGTACCTGCTGAGAAAGGTAGACGGCGAAGAAAGAAATCCACCACCAGTTAGGGCCGTATTGGTGGCGCATGTCGTTCAATCTCCAATCTTCACGAGCACCCCACTGCCATTTTTCGCGGCGGAAATAGCTGTGGTTGAGCCTTAGGAACCAAACCCACGTCAAAAGGATGACGACTCTCGATCTCCAACCGTTGGATTCGGATGAATAAGGGTGATTTGCAAAGAAATGAACCACCATCACTGGTATCACCGTCCAATACAAGTCCATCAACTGTACTTGCAAAACACTATATATATATTAATTCAATATTTCCTTCCACTGAGGGTATGTTTGGTTCGTAATATAAAAGTATATATCCGTAAAAAACATGCATGCTTTTGACGGATAGATACTTTTATCTTACGAACTAAATGAGGCCTAAGTTTTTAATTCTACTCAACAAAAGTACTAATTTATTATTGGAAAACTTTGAATTTGATCATCCAAGTATATATATATGTATGATCTTCCTCAATTTTTATTCACTGATTAACTTCACAAATAGCATACACTTAAATTATAATTTGTGCAAATTTAATCTTTTCTCCCCCAAGAACTTTAATCTGCGTTTGCATCAACAATTCTAATAAAAATGTGATCTAACATAATACAAAGTTGAAACTCAATGCACTAAGAATTTCCTATACATTAGTGGCCTTTTGCGCACAAAAATAGGCATCACATGTCATATACTCTAGTTAAAGACCGTACGATTACAATTTGTTGTTTGAAAATATATAGTTTACTAATAACTGAATTTAGAGCAACTCAATAGTTAATATATATGCCTATTGAATTTCCAACGAAAATAATTATCCTTAACTAGAGGGGATTAATTTGTCTACAATTTATTCTAATCATGTTGATTTTAGGACTGAAAATGTATAAATGATTAGAAAGAATTCATAGGCAAACTAAATTGAAGAAAATCCAGACTCCTACGGACGAAATTATTTTTGTCGGAAATTACGCACATTTTGAAAAATCTGTTTGTAATTAGATTTTTTTTAATAATTTCAAATTGGTACATTTTAAAGCACTATTTTTAAATTGGTACAAATTTTTTGCATAATAGAGTAAATATGAATTGATCAATAAAATTTTTATTTTGCATATTGTACCAATTTAAAAAAAAAAATCAAATGTACATTTTGCAACTTTTTTTTTAAGACCTGTACATTTTTTAAGCCTATATATGTATAAGAAAATGCAATTGGTAAATGGTAGTTATAGTAATTAAAAATACAAACCCAATGGCTGGATTGGAGGAGGCCGAAAATCCAGAAAAGGAGGTTGACATTGAGGAAAAAGAGAACGTTGACTAAGAGGAGAGGGTGGTGGTAGCACCAAGACCAGAGAGGAGAGAGAGAGTCGGCTTCGGCGGCGGAGCTATGGCGGAGGAAGGAGAGATAGAAGAAAATGGAAGGAAGAGGGGAGAGAAACGCCAGCAATGCGTTGCGCAGGTTTTTGGCATGAGAGTTCAATGACGCCATCACAACCATGATGATACAACCCAACCTATGAGGCCTAGTTTTATAACTGCTGCATGCTGTAGATTTGATTGGGTTAATTGATTATAGTAGGTAGGGATTTAATTTTAAAAATATTACTCCTAAAAAATAAGATGAGTAATATTTTAAAATTTGGATTTCCTGGAAATGATTGTGTTGTACATTCAATTTTTTATGCATCTCCTGCCTTGGTCAGCTAATCAGATACTGCCTTTGTCAATGAAAAATACGCTTAAATATTTACACGTGATTTAATGCAATATGTCGAAAGGTATTATAAGATATATTAAAGTCCGATTTGATTAAAGAGAATATTTTTGGATAGTATGTATGACGTACTTTTCAAAGATATTCTCTTTATTCAAATCGGACCTCACAATATCCCGTAATACCTTTCAACATATTGTATTAAACCACGTGCAAATATTTGAGCGTATATGAGTTATCAAATTTGTGTGTCATGTGTTCATTACTTTATCAAATCTCTACAGATTGAAGTAAATACAATTTCACCAATTAAGAATCCTATGCAATGGGTAGTGTCCTTGTAAAGTCTTCTCCGTAACAATTATTTTTTAATCGCTGAAGATAGATTACCATTTTGATTCAATTAGGAAGATAGATTAAATTTCCGACTCGACCCCTCCATGAGTGAGGAGGTTTAGTACCAACTTTGATTAGAAAAATAAAATTGTTTGAACTTCCATAATTCAATTTGCAATTGGATTGATAATATTTGCCACCTAGGAGAAGAGTAAATCTCCAACGTGTCCACAGTATGAAATTTATGTTATTGGATGCATTTATTAATATCATTTTGTGTATTAACTGGTATCATAATATATTTATTGTAATTTTAATTTACAAGTCCAATAGTATCACTTAATGCGCATGTAATGATATAAGTACAACCTAAATCTCAAGTCTAATTACCTATTAAATTAACACGAGTTATAAACACTAACTATTATCTCAAACAAGATCGGACACTTTTCTTCTAAAGAGTCACTCTTCTGTTAAATTTATTCATAGTATGAAACTAATATCATTATATATATTTACAAATATTATTATATGTATTCACTGATATCGTAACATTTATACTATATCAATAGTTTATAATAAATCTAATGGTATTGTGAATGTGTGGAGCTATATTTTTTTAATTATAGTTTTTAAAATAATGAAAGAGTGAAAATAATTGGTGAAGCCTAGCAATGACAACAAGGTTTTAGGGTAAAAGCAAATTAAGGGTGGACCACAGAATTAATTAGTAGGTGGATTAGTGGGATATAATGATCATAATGGTATATATGTAATAATTAATCCCGTGCTCCATGCTTGTGCTAATGATGAGCTCCACTCCAAAGGTTCGTATCACCTTTCTTCCCCACTCAATATCCTTCTCGATCGAGGTGTTTATTGTTGCCGGCGAATATTTCCTCCGCCGTCTTCGGCGGCGCTTTAAATTATGTCATCATTCTTTTCCTACTTTTGACTTTTGAGCGTGCTTTTTTGTGCTGTTTTTTATGAGAATATTATGAGCCTGCATCAGAAGAACATGGGAAGAATCGCACCTCCTAGATAAAATTTGTCAAGGAATGAAAGATTGTGTAATTAATGTCACTGCATCTCAAACATATGAGGTATAAATATTCCTTTCTTTTTTAAAATCAAAATTGGCCAAGGGATTATACACGTTGCGCAGAGCAATTCAAGTGTATTTTTAAAAAATTATATTATTTAATATTAAAAAATTGCACGTGTTTACTGAAAAGTAAAATTTTAAAAATACATTTTTCAGTAATAAAATTTGACTTTTCAATAATTTTTTGTATAATTTTTTACAAATGCACTTGAGTTGTACGGTGCACTTAGTGCACAAGAGACTTAATCATCAAAATTATATTAGTTCAATTACAAGTAGTTTTTATAGTATAAAACTGATATTGTTATATATATATATATATATATATATATATATATATTTGTTGATACATATAAAATTCACTAATCATTATCATTTTACGATATAAAATATTATGATATTGGTGAATATATGTAATAATATCAGTAAATAAATGCAATTATATTGGAGTAACTCCAGTGGTCATTCCCCCACTTTCCAGGAATTTTTTAGAGGTAATCAATTAAAATAGTTTTATAAAATTGTTGATAGAATTTACTAATCGTGTTTGTTTATGTGGCTATTATGTCATATTAATTCTACCAAACAATACTCAAGAATTGTGTTCTTGGATAGATAATATAGAGAGAGAGAGAGAGTTGGGAGTTTAGAGAGAGAAAGTAAAGTGTATTATGATTGGGATTGTATTGAAATCTGTAATAGTTACAAGAGAGGTCTTATTTATAGGTGTGCGGGTGTGAGGTAGCACCTTACGAGCCTATTTGGCTTCCGGTGTTGACGAAGGTCCGTAACCTTCGTCTTAGTCCCTCACACTGCTCCCCATAGAATGCCTCTTCCTACTACATCAATATTCTATCCTATTTATACATATCCCGAAGGTACACTGGTCCTGGGCGAGCTCCTTAGGCGAGCTCTTGGGCCTTGTGCTATTTCGGGCAGTGTAGGAATGGGCCTCGGTTCGGCCTCTATGTTCACGGGCTAGCTACCCCTTTGTGGGCGAGCTCTCTCGCGAGCTCCCCTCTCTCGCCCGATCGATAAGTTGACCTCAGGCTTTCGGGGTCTGGGCGAGCTACCCTCCACCTCGCCGAGCTCCCTTATGTTTGCCCCAGTCCAAGTTGACAGTGTGGCACCTTTGCGAGCTGGCGACCTGCTGGGCCTTCTCAATAGTTCCATAATCATATCTAATTAGTTCGTCTTATCAACATTTGCCCCCCAGCTCGCTCACATCATGACTCATCTAATGTGTGGGCGAGCTGACTTATCTCTCGGATGATGACTCGAATGCTGGCGAACTACCCCTAGGCATGTGCTGAGCTACGTGGGCGAGCTCCCTCAGTGGTGGTTTGCGGGCCGACGTGGTGCGGGAATCCAGGCATCGTGCACGCCTTTTTAGGCGACATTTCCCGTGCCCATCATGGCAATCTTTTAAATTTTTTGCAAAATGGTCCCTGCACCCTTCGGATATCCGAGCTCGCCCCCTTCGGACATTTCTCACTTTTGCAAACCCGAATTCTCAGAGCTTTCTTCCAGCGAACATTTTATTGCATCCGACGGGTTTTTGAAGGCTCTTCAAGGTAGAATCCGGTTTCTTTCCACTTTCCTTCTTTCCTTTGTAGATTTTCTTTGTTTCCTCTTCCCGTTCTTCGAGTCTCCAGAAATTTTGGATATTTCAGGCGATTTTTGCCACTCCCGACTGTCCTCGTACCGTAACTCCTGCGATTGGATTTTTTTGGGACTGTTTTAGAACCATTCGGGACTCGCCTAATCCATGTCGAACCAATCTTCGAGATGGACTTTGTCGAACTGTAACCCCGAGAAACGCCCCACAACTGGAAATGAGCCGCTCCCCCACGTCGCCCCGATAATGATCGATTCGGGTTCCAAGTCGGCCTCCGTAGCTCGCCCGGACTCCAGCGAGCTACTGGGCGAGGTCCGTACCAATTCGGGGGAGGAAGCCGCTAACTCCGGCCAGAGCGAGGAATCCTACCTCCGCGAACTCTGGCGAGATTTTGAGCTGGCTTCAAATGATGCTCTGGCCGAGGATGAGGAGGTCGCCGAGGCCACGGGGGATGAAGAGGTCGCTGAGGCCGGTGAGGAGGTCGCCGCGGTGGATGAGCCTCAGGGTGACCTCGGCGAGGTGACCGTCGAAATATTCCGCGCCATTGGTTTCCCAGAGCCCCAACTCCTCGAGCACCAGGTCTCCGGCGAGGTCATCCACCCTTTCAATTGGGAGGAGTATGTCGCCGAGCATGTGGCGAATTTCCCCTGCCCAGACCGAGTACTCCCCGTCGATCTAGAGGTAGTCGCCCCGTCCGATTACAAAGCTGGCGAGGTGGTGAGTATTATGAACGAGTACTCTCTTCCCAATATTCGTAAGAAGTTCCGCATTCCGCTCGGCATCTTCATGTACGCCCCCGAGAAGAATGAGCGAGCTAATTTGCCTCCTGAAGGGTTGACCGCCATCAACATTCATACCCTCGATGCCGGGCTCACATTACCTCTGCATCCGATTATCGGTCAGTTTCTCCTCGACAGCAATCTCGCCATCACCCAGTTCACCCCTAATGCTTGGAGCAATCTCCTTGCTGCTCTATCTGTCTTTGGGCTGGAGGGTTACGAGAACCGGCTAACCTCGGCGGACCTGGGTGAGCTCTTTGTCATAACCCGATAAGTAAAGGACGGCACGGGGTATTATTATCTCAAAGCTCGCCCCGAGGAGAAGTTCCTGGGGGTGCTCCCGAACAAAGTCCACGACTGGAAGGAGCAATTCTTCTTCATATGCGGGGACTGGCGAGCTTCCGATACCTATTCTGGGCGAGGCGGCCGCATACTCACCCCCGAGGGATACGGGGAGGCTAGCAGTAGGTCGCCCCTTTCGGTGTGCGTGGGTTAGATTAGATTTACTAATCTAATTTTCTTTCTTTTTGCAGCTCCGAAGCACCACTAGTCCATCCGGGGAGACCTAGGGTGTCGATCGAGTTCGACCTGGTGCGAGCTATCTGCTGTCTGAGGAGCGAGAAAGATAGGGACATCGCCCACCTGTGCAAGCACCATTGCCTTCGACTCGCTGGTCTCCACACCTTGCCACATCACCTCGCCCTTCAAGGTCCCGAACTTCCAGGTCCTCAATCTTGTAGGAGCTCGCCTTCTATGGTGTGTAGCTCGCTCAGATGCTGACTTTGTTGCTCTGGTTCTTGCAGGTGGTAGCTTCGTCGCTTTTCCCATCGTCGAGATCCCGGAAGCCTATCACGTGGTAGCTCGCCGGATAGAGATGGGTCCCCCTCGCCCGAATAGGCTAGCCCTTCCCTCAGCACTCGCCCTAGAAACAAGTAAGAAAGCGGACCTCGCTACCAAGAAGGGCGAGGTCGAGGGCTCCAGGACCAAGAAGGGGCCGACGAAGGCTCAGTCGAAGGCCACGGAGGTCGCCAGGGCCAATCGGGGAGGGGGCTGAGCTGGGGCCATAACCGAGCGAGGTTCCCATCAGTCCAAGAGAGGCCTCCACCGTGGAGATGGGTCCCGGGTGGGAGACGACGATGAGCAAGCTTGCAAGAGGGCTCGCCCGGGACTCCTCGACGATGAGGGATTCGAGCCTATTGAGCGAGCTGACACCAGGTCGGCACAGGGCGAATCTGCCCATTCAACCGCCCCCTTGCCCGCCACGTCCTTCCAGAGGTCGCCGCCCTCTTCATCTCCCTTCGGGATTCAAACAACTGACGATACGCTCCTGGGA
Source organism: Prunella vulgaris (assembly GCA_026898435.1). NCBI lineage: Eukaryota > Viridiplantae > Streptophyta > Magnoliopsida > Lamiales > Lamiaceae > Prunella > Prunella vulgaris. The sequence goes on along the minus strand of JAPKLY010000078.1, from coordinate 449,546 downwards.
TGGGACCCCGAGCGAGCTCAGTAAGTAGCTCGCCCTCTTAGCCTTTAACCCTATTGCTTTCTCGTGTTTACATTTTTTCTAACTCCAACTGCTTTGACCTCGCAGCTATGCCCCCATTGCGCACCCCGGCATACACGAGGCCATTCACGCCTATGAGAGGTCTCGCACCCTGACTTCGATGCGTAGCCTTCCTCCGGGTCTGGTGCGCAACATGGTGAGCGAGGTGCCGAGATTTTGGTCCACTCCCCAGGTGGCGACCATCAACGGCCAAAACCTGACTGGGAATCTCCTCCTCTCAGCCCACTATGCAAGTGGGTTGCTGCTTGCGAACCAAAAGGCACTGGAGCAGGCGGCCGAGCTGGAGGCAGGTCGCCAGGAGAAGAATAAGAGAGTGATCGCCTTGGCGGAGTCCATCGACAAGGCCAAAAAGCTGGCGAGACTCGCCGAGGAGAAGGCCGCCGCATCCTTGGCCGCTGAGCAAAGTGCCTTGAAGCAGCTCGGCGACCTCCAGCGGAAGCTCGCCGGGCTTGAGCAAGATGCGGAGGCCAAGCTCAAAGCCAAGGAGGAAGAGCTCGCTGAGAAGCTCGCTGAGAAGCTCGCCCGAGAGGTTGATCAGCACGCTCTGACGAAGAGGGAGCTGAAGCTCCAGCGAGATCTGGTCAAGGGTGCGGACGAGGAGTGTGCGAGGTTGAGGGCCGAGCTCTCGGCGAAGGTGAATGAGGTCGCCGAGCTCCAAAATAATGCCTCTTCCCCGGTTGATTTGGTGGCCGCAAAAGCCGAGGCTTCGGACCGGGGCTTCGTGCAATGCTATGCCGAGGTCATCCGGGTGATCTGGTGGGCGCGGGCTCACAAGGATGACGAGCTGAAAGCTGTTGTTGGGGATTTCAAGGATTGTTTGGACATAGTCCCTTTCCCCGATGAGATGGAGCTCGATATAGGCGACCTCCCCGAGCTTGGTGTGCCCCTCGACTTTGTTCCGGCACGTTTCAAAATTGTAAACACTTGCCCGTGCCGGAATTGGACCTCGCCGGGGAGGATGAGGTCTCCAATGAAGAGGGACGAACCCCCCTCACTGTCGAGTAGCTCCAAGAAGCCTGTGGGGATGCAATGCTTGACACAACGGGGTTCGACACCAGTGCGCTGACGGGCAACATCACCTCTTAGGCCAAGCTCGGCCTCCCGGCCGACCAGGTCGCTCCAAACCCCGCCGACGTCCCCGCTGCCCCCACTGCCCCGGAATCCTAGATTAGTTTCTTATTTTCTTTATTTATTGCAAGTCTCATTAGCTCGCCGGGCTGTATAGCTCGCCTAGAAGGAGCTCCATTTTTGTAGTTTTCTTCCTTTTGATCAAGTAGATGTAGCTCGCCGGGCATGTGTAGCTCGCCCAGAAGGAGCTTTTTGCATTTTAAAGATGGCTAGCTAGCCGGCCCTTGTGGCTAGCACCACTCCTTATACTTAGGAATTTTTCAAGTATACTTGACTTGAAAGTTTCTTAAGTATTTTTGAATGAAACTCGAGCTTTTTTATTCTAACTCTTTTTACTTACGTCTTCACGCTTTACGTTATATCTTTCATTAGCCCGTCTGCATTTCGGGTACTTAATTCTTCGTCTTACTCTGCTTTGAGAAGCGAATCGTTTATTTTACGTTACTTAGGACTACGAATTGTACCTCCATTTTAATAGTACGTATTCTTCGTCTTACACCACTTAGGGTTGCGAATCGCTCGTCTTAGACCACTTGGGGTTGCGAGTTGTACTTCGTTTAATTCACGTTGGGCAGTTGGGTTTCATGAACCTCGCCTTAGACGTTTTTTCGTCTTTTTCGTAAATTTTTCTAACTTATGGCAGTAGGTGCTTGACAATCCTTTAAGAAGGGTACCTTTGCGACCTTGGGCACTTTGGCCTTTGCCTTCGAGCATTTTAATTATAACGTTTGGGACCTTGGTCCTTGCGTATTACGAAGCTTCTAACACTTGGCTAGCTACAGTGGGTTAACACCTTCGAACAATGGGCGAGCTGCAGTAGCTCGCCTAGCTAGCGATCTGTAGAAGCTTGCATGGCTGACAATTTTTCTGACTTACTGAATTTTTCCAACTTTTCATAGTAACGTAATTTACAGTGGTTGCTATCAACATTTCTGATGCGAACCTTCGACTAGTCTATTACAGGACCCTGGTCTATTGATAGAACTTTTTAAGTGTGCCGCACTCCAGGTATATAACGAGGATTTGCCTTCTGCGTCTTCGAGATCATAAGTACCGTTTACCCAGGCTGCGGGGACCCGGAACGGCCCTTCCCAGTTTGACCCAAATACACCCGGTGGGGCAATCAGTTTCTTTTTCAGTACTAGGTCTCCAACTTTGAACCTTCGGTCGCGAACCTGGGAGTTGTAGTATTTTTCTGCTCTACGCTTGTAGGTGGCATTTTTCATTTCCGACGAAGCTCTGGTTTCTTCGATTAGATCTTTTTCAACTGCCAAGGCTTCGTCGTTCTTTTCTTCATCATATCCTACCACCTTCCAGGTTTTACTCTGGACTTCGACCGGTACTACTACTTCAGTTCCGAAAGCTAAGGCAAACGGGGTCTCTCCGGTGCTGGCTCGGTATGATGTTCTATAAGACCATAGGACCTCTGGGAGTTTGTCCGCTCAGCTACCTTTCTTGTCTTCGAGGCGGAGCTTCAATGTATGTCTAAGAATTTTGTTGACCGCCTCAACCTGGCCGTTCGACTGTGGATGGTACGGGGTTGAGTAATGCTTCTTGACGTCCCACGAACTGCAGAAGTCTCTCAACTTTTGACCGTCAAACTACCTTCCATTATCTGTGATAATCGATTGCGGAAGTCCGAACCGGCAGATCAAGTTCTTCCATACGAAGTCGATCATCCTTTCTTGTGTTATCGTTGTGAGCGTTTCGGCCTCAGCCCACTTGGTGTAATAGTCTACTGCTACAACAGCGAACTTTACACCACCTATGCCAGGTGGGAATGGGCCGATCAAGTCGATACCCCATTTCGCGAAAGGCCACGGCTGAAGACTGACTTCAGTTGGGCAGCTGGGGAGTGGATGTTAGGTGCAAAAAGTTGACACTTTCAGCACTTCCGAGCGAAGCTAATGACATCTTTGCGAAGAGTAGGCCAGTAGTACCCTTGTCTGATCGTCTTGTATGCCAAGGCTTGCCCCCCCAGTGTGACTTCTGCAAATTCCTTCGTGAATTTCTTCTAACACCTCGGACCCCTATTTTTTAGTTAGGCACTTGAGTAAGGGTAGAGAGAATCCACGTTTGTAGAGTTGACCTTCCACCAACGTGTATCTGACTGCTTGCTTTACTAGCCGGCTAGCTTCCCACGTGTCCTCGGAGGTTGTTCCATCCATTAAATATTTTTGGATTGGAGTGCACCAGTCTTTGCTATCTTCCTGCCCCCCACTCGAGGTTTGACTTACTTTGTAATCGAACGTCTAGGGGTTCTTTAGTTTGGTGACCACAATCTCTGTGACTTCGGCTTCGCCGTTACTGGTGGCTAGTCGGGCTAGGGCATCTGCTTGCGTGTTTTCTAGCTGATGTATCTGATTGATGTAGACATGTGTAAACATCGAGATCAGATGCGCGGCTATCTTCTGGTAGGTCATCATCTGCTGGTCCTTTATCTCGTACTCTCCCCGGATTTGGGATATTATTAGTTGGGAATCTTCGAAAACATGAAGGTTGGTTGCCCCTACAGCTAACGATAGCCTAAGTCCGGCTATTAAAGCTTCGTACTCCGCCTCATTGTTGGTCGCTCTGAAGTCGAACCGAATTGCGGAGGTGAAGACTTGTCTATCTGGGCTAATCAGAACTACACGGGCTCCTGCTGTTGTGTTAGTTGATGATTCGTCTATGTAGAGGTGCCACGGAGCTATACGCCCCCTCGTCGGATCTTGTGGGAAGGTTAGCTCGACAATGAAGTCGGCTAGCGCTTGTCCCTTGATCGCTGTTTGGGGTGCGTAGGTTATACCGTATTGGCTAACTTCTAGTGACCATTTCAACAAGCGTCCTGCAGTGTCTGGCCATTGTAGTATCTGCCTTAGTGGGAATATGGTTAGCACCTCCACCGGGTGGTCGAAGAAGTAAGACCTCAATTTTCTAACACTCATCATCAGTGCATAAGCTAGCTTCTCCGTCGGGGTATACCACAACTCAGCTTCGTGTAAGACTTGGCTTACGTAGTATACTGGTAGGTGTGTTTTTACCTCTTCTCGGATCAGGACGGAGCTAATGGCGACCTCCGATGCAGCAAGGTAGAGATACAACTTTTCTCCAGGTATCGGCTTCGATAGGACCTGCGTGTCTGCCTGGTATGCTTTGATGTCTTTGAAAGCCCGCTGACATTCGCCTGTCCATACGAAATGGTTTTTGAGGTGGAGCTTGTTGGCTTTAGCCGCCTCTTTGTACCTTCGTGTGTTTGCCTTGATTGCCTTGAAGAATGGACGATTTCGGTCACCGGACCTGGAGATGAACCTGTTCAGGGCAGCCATGCACCCGGTCAATCTTTGGATTTTCTGTACGGAGTCGGGGATGTCCATGTCGATTATACATTGGACCTGCGTAGGGTTGACCTCTATCCCTCGTTGGCTCACCAGGTGCCCCAGGAACTTTCCTGAGTGTACGCCGAAGCTGGTCTTCTTGGGGTTCAACTTCATGTTGTAGTGGCGCAGTATGTCGAAGGTTTGTTTTAGGTGGTCAAGGTGATCCTCCTTTCTCAAACTTTTGACAACTATGTCGTCCACGTACACCTCCATAGACTCGCCAATGTGTTGGTCGAACATCTTATTCACCAACCTTTGGTAGGTTGCTCTGGCGTTGATGAGTCCGAACGGCATCCTTTCCCAGCAATACATGTTTTTGTTGGTGTAGAATACCGTATATTCCTGGTCATCCGGGTGCAGTGCTATCTGGTGATAGCCCGCGAAGGCGTCCATGAAGGTCATCATTTCGTGGCCGGCGGTGCTATCTACAAGCTGATCAATGTGGGGAAGTGGGAAGTTGTCCTTTGGGCATGCCTTGTTCAGGTTCGTGAAGTCGATGCAGACCCTCCATGCCCCTTTGTGTTTTTTTACCAGGACGGGATTCGCGACCCACTGCGGACATAGGGCTTCCTTGATCAGTTTGTTGTCCAACAACTTTCCCACTTTAGCGGTTAGAGCTACGTATTTGTCTGGTCCATATTCCTTCATTTTTGGCGGACGGGTCTCCTCGTCGGATCTATGTTGAGTCGATGACATGCTTATTCCAACGGGATCCCCGTCATGTCTTCGTGGGACCAAGCAAACACGTCCAAGTTGGACATTAAAAATAGCTCCATCCTTAACCGGTACGGTTCAGGTAACTCGGAACCTATGAAGAGCTCTAGGTCCCTTTCCGGGTCCACCGGGAGTGCCGTCAATTCTTCCATAGGGGTGGCCTTCCTTTTCTGGTTTTTCCACCTGGGGTCGCTGATGAACTCATCCCACTCCTCCTGCGACATCTGCGCAGGTTCATAGCCTAGGCGCGGTTCTAGGTCATCAGTGTTGTTTTCAACTTGGAGAGGTTCGTCAATTGTCAGCATTTCTGGTGGTTCCCCAACTTGGGAAGGTTCTACGACTTGGGGAGTTGGGTCGACATCCATCCGCACTGGTTCTTGACCTCCCGCAGGTCCCCCGCCTTGGGCTTCCAGGTCCACCTCCATGGGTGCAGGTTGTGAGCTTTGCGCAGGTCTCTGCACTTGGCTGCTGTGGGCCTCTTCTACTCCTTCCATAGGCACCGGTTGTGTATCTCGCGCAGGTCCTAGGAATTGGTCGATTTCCATCATTGGTTCCAGCGGGTCGCCTACCTCCATCAACTCAGTTTCTGTTGAGATGATGTCTAGGATGTTTGGCTCGTCCGCTGGAATCTAGATTTCTTCCTCAAGGACCTGGACCTGCGTCACGGCTTTCTTGGTTCAGTCATCTTTAATTTGGAGTATGCACTCTCTGGCCTTTTTCTGATCGCCTTTGATAGTTCCGGCACCTTTTGGAGTTGGGAATTTTAGACAATAGTAGTAGGTCGAACACGCCACTTTAAATTCATTGATAAATGGGCGGCCAAGGAACCCGTTGTAGGAGGACTGCTGGTCGACAACTAGGAAATCTACTAACCTAGTCAGTCTCTGCTTCGGGTCCTCGACCGATACAAGTTGGACGCTCAACCTAATGCTACCTAGGGGGACGGTCACAGCTTCTCCGAACCCCACTATCCTAGCATTGCTAGGTTCTAAATACGACTCAAAATCTCCTAAGGCGTCCAAGGTGGATTTGAAGAGTATGTTGGTGAAGGCGTCGGTGTCCACAAGTGGCCTGTGAACTCGGACGTTCATAATGTTGGCGGTTATCACCAACGAGTCGTTGTGGGGCGTCAGTACCCCCTCCAGGTCCGCCGAGGAGAATGTCAGCTCATCAGTGAGCTGCGCGATGGACCTGGGCCGGAGCTGTCTTCCTGGACCTCGTTGATGGCCCGGATCTCGGCCTTTCTTTTTCTCTTGGACATGGAGGGTCCCCCGTCCTAGAGACCTCCGGCAGCTCCGATTTACCCCTCGAGAACCAAGAGTTATCGGGTGGGCTCCATGTTCTGTTGAGGTTGGGGAGGTGCCCTTCGCCTGTTCTGAGGTCCGCGTTGGCCCGCGTCCTCTTTTTCGTCATCGGAGACCTCCCTTCTCTCGAACCTGGGCCTCTTCGCCGGTGCCTTTTTCACAAACTCAGCCAATTTCCCCTCCTCATAAAATTTCCATAGCTGTTTGAGGAGGTCTCGACACTCGCTGGTGAAGTGGCCGATGGACTGGTGGTAGGCACAATACTTGTTGGGGTTGAGCTTCGTGCGGTCTTGGCGAATTCTCCTTGACTCTTCCAACAATGCCTTGTCTTTGACCGTCGTAAAGACATGGTCGACGGAGACGGTGAGGACTTGGTTGAGTTTTTCTTTGAACTAGTCTCCGTCGCCGAAGGCTTTCAAGTTTCGGGGAGACTTGTATGTGCCCCCGGACTTCTTCCCGTAGGGCTTCTTCTCCTCCGGGGCACCAACTTTTTTCAGTAGTGCCTCCTGCATAGCCACGAACACTCCCGCCTTATGGCGGAATTCGGTGTAAGTGTTTGGACATGTGAGGTGCATCTCCTTCCAGAGGTCGGTGCCCTTTCTGAGCCCGGCCATCGCCGCAATGACCTTGGTGTCCTCGCTCACCGGCTCACCTTCCAGCAGTATCTTATCGAACCTCTCTAGGTACTGCTGGTCAGCCTCGCTCTCGCCTTGATGGATGTTGGCGAGTCGGTGCTTCTGGGTGAGGTAGGATCCAAACCCGGAGAAATGGGCCAGAAACTCCCGCGAGAGTTGGCTAAACGAGTGGATTGACCCGGGGCGAGTGATGAGAACCAGCGGTGAGCTCGGTCCCCTAGGGTCAGCGGGAAGTTCCGGCACTGAGTAGAGTCGGTGGCACCCACCGAGATCATAAAGTCTGCGTACTTGGCCAGGTGGACCTTCGGGTCAGATTCGCCCTCGTACACGGACATTACCGGAAACTGAATCTTCTTCTGGACCGGTGCTCGGAGGACGGTAGGTGCCAATGGTGATGCGTGGAGAGTGGTGGCGTCAGGTCCGCCAGACTTGGCTGCTACTTGGGCTTGTAACATTTCGATGACCTTTTTTAGTGAGGCCAGCTCGTCATCGCGGGTCACCTCCGGCGGAGATTGCTCAAAGGTCGTGTGCCTCGTGGACGCACGTCCCCGAGGTGCCTCACTCTGGGGTGACCTCTCTGTGACTGGCTGGAATTGGCGTCCGTCATGGGGGCCCAACCTGTCGGTCGCGGGCCTTCTCAATCGGTCGTGGGCGGACCTGCGCAGTTGCAGGTCCGAATCTCCCCCATGAGACGTGACTGGGGCAGCTGTCCGTTCGTCCTCCCCGCACCTAGGCCCTAGTCTGCCCTGGAGGACCTCCCTCCTTAGTGATTGGTGGGTGGCGGATGCTTTGGTGTAGGCCGAAGCTCGCCCAGCATGCGTAGCTGGCTCTTCCACCACCTTGGCCTTTCCAGCTCGCTCCCTATGTTGGCGAGCTTGGGCGGTGCTCGCCTCCTGCTCGAATGGGAGGTCGGTACAGTGATACCGGGTGTGGGTGCCCTGGGTTGGCCTGGTCTGTTCCCTAGCTTCGGTGGCCGGAGCTCGCCGAGGTACTAGGGTGAGCTAGTCAAGCTGCCTCTGTTGCAACCTCTGCAAGGTTGCAATCGTGCGCTGGAGCTCGTCAGGGTCGTTGGCGAGGTCCCTCAGGGCGGGGTTCAAATCCTCCTGAGTCACTACGACTCTCGGAGGTCGTGGAGCGTTGCTCTTCGAGGGAGCTCGGCGTGAGGTCTCCCCTTAGACCTGGTCCTGGGCGCCCCCCTTCTACCTCCGGGTGTTCGTAGAGGTCTGTTCCTTAGTCATTTTGGGGTTTTGCAGGGGGAAGCTCGCAGAAGGTCGTCGAGGTCACCGAGGTCGCCGTCTCCGGCCAGGATGATTTTTGGCGGGTTTTCGTCTAGCGTTACGTGCAACGAATTATCCAAAATCCGGTTTATTCGTGTACACGTGTGCGTTTGAAAACTTTTTCCGGGCAGAAACTATGGATCCGGAAATTTGGGTTTTCGTTCAAGGGACAAAAATATGTGTGTATCTTCAAGTGTTCTTGAACTTTGTCAAGAACACCTTCAAATCTTCAAACCTTCAACAAACCCTAATTTTTACTCTCAAATTTTTGGTTCGAGACTCTTCTTCTAGCGCCAAATTGTTGATAGAATTTACTAATCGTGTTTGTTTATGTGGCTATTATGTCATATTAATTCTACCAAATAATACTCAAGAATTGTGTTCTTGGATAGATAATATAGAGAGAGAGAGTGGAGAGTTTAGAGAGAGAAAGTAAAGTGTATTATGATTGGGATTGTATTGAAATCTGTAATAGTTACAAGAGAGGTCTTATTTATAGGTGTGCGGGTGTGAGGTAGCACCTTACGAGCCTATTTGACTTCCGGTGTTGACGAAGGTCCGTAACCTTCGTCTTGGTCCCTCACACTGCTCCCCTTAGAATGGCTCTTCCTACTACATCCATATTCTATCCTATTTATACATATCCCGAAGGCAAACTGGTCCTGGGCGAGCTCCTTAGGTGAGCTCTTGGGCCTTGTGCTATTTCGGGCAGTGTAGGAATGAGCCTCGGTTCGGCCTCTATGTTCACGGGCGAGCTACCCCTTTGTGGGCGAGCTCCCTCGCGAGCTCTCCTCTCTCGCTCGATCGATAAGTTGACCTCAGGCTTTCGGGGTCTGGGCGAGCTACCCTCCACCTCGCCGAGCTCTCTTATGTTTGCCCCGGTCCAAGTTGACAGTGTGGCACCTCTGCGAGCTGGCGACCTGCTGGGCCTTCTCAATAGTTCCATAATCATCTCTAATTAGTTCGTCTTATCAACAAAAATAATTAATTACAATAGTTTCTTCTATCATCAGATATATATATATGACATATTATTTCGTCTCTTTATAAAGTGGAACTACAACCACGTCAAGAGGGGGATCACCTGGAGCTACAATCCAAAATCGCACCACAGCCGTAAAAATAACCTCCACAAAAGAATAACCATCATTCCATCATAAGAGAGACAGGAGAACATATATTTTTTTTCTCCATGTCTCAAACTCAAGATCTTAAAGTCTCAAGTAATGGAGCTCTGAAGTTGAGTTATTCACATTTGACCCCACTTTTCAAGAAATAGTTGTCACAACAAAAGTTAAAATACTCATTTCTTCTAAACTTTTCTCCTTCCAATTATACTACCCAGTAGGGGTGGGCAAAAAATTGAAAAATTGAATTTCCAAACCGAACCAAAATATTTCGGTTAATTTGGTTCGATTAGTTCGATTAAAATTTTCGGTTCGGTTAAAAATTTCAATAACCGATTTTTTTTCGATTCGGTTCGGTTATGAATCCGTAAAAACCGAAATAACCGAAATATTATATATATTATATAAATAATATATGTAATATATTTAGGTTTTTTCGGTTTCGGTTTTTCGTTTTTCAAAAATTTCGGTTCGGTTAAAAAAATCGTCCAAAACCGACCGAATCGACTGGACGCCCACCCTTACTACCCAGTACAAAACCATTTTATGGTTCCCAATATTAAATCATCTATTTTAATTCATTCACTATCTTATTTATAATTTTACTTTTACAATGAAGTATTTATATTATTTAATATTTTCATTTATTTATTGTTTAAAAATATTTATTAAATAAATCTTTGATTAAGAACCACGAGTACAACAATAAAAAAATTACAATAAAAGCATAATTAAAATTTTGAATAAAAGAAAACAAAACAACTAATTGCAAATAAATAAAATTATTATTTTTATTCTAATCAATATCATATTGTGTCCATACATGCTCAATCAAGTCACCTCGGAGTTGGTGATGTTTATCTCTATCGTGAAATTAAGATCTTTTCATAAGTCATAAGTATTGGTTGAATGATTAGACATATATAATCTTGGATTATACATTAATATTATTAATATTATTGTAAATGTTCGAGTCGTCTGACCAATCAACTGATATAGTTCCTCCATGCTCGACTATCGTATTATATAAAATAATACAACCATACATAATTTCTCTCAAATTATTCATATACCAAAATTATTTCAAACCTCTAACAATTGCTCTACGAGCTTGAAATGACCATAGATGACCGTTCGACATTCTTTCTTTTATCTTTTCTATATTTTCTTAAACTTTTCTCTTTAGATCAAGAGAACATTAGAAACTCTTGACAAAAGTAGTCTACTCTGGATATATCACATATGTTAAGTAGTATCTTTGTGAATATTGCGTAACATTTATGAGAAATTTAATATTTGGTGCATGTCCTCTCCTAAGGTGTTTTTTTTTAACACCTTTTGTGCATGTTTCAATATATCAGCATCACTTGAACCGCTTCGTCAGAGTTTAAGTTGCTCATTGGTAAATTACACAAAATTACAGAGGTTTTCTTTTTATTGTGTAGAAATATATTTTTAAACACGCTCCACAACTTCTATGGGATGTTAGCGGGACAATATTATACACATCAACAATTCTCGTCCACATTTGCTCCAACTTCTTATCATTTTTTATGATTGAATATGTGCTAGTACTGACCACAACACATTGATAGGGAATCAATTTTTTAGGTATCGACTTTTTCTCATCACAATCAAACTCGATGTTAATCTTACCTAATCCTAGAGGAAAGAAGTGAGATAATCTCTCAGAAAATGTTATTTGACACTATTTATTAGTGTTTGTTCTGTCAGTGCTAATTCTTCTCGATGAACTTGGTGGAGGACAACCATAGGAGAGGGAAAATATTTAGAGGGATGCGAATAAAATATGTATTTAACAGATTCATAAAAAATGGAAATTTTTGGATTGGAAAATTAGAATTTTGATGAAGAGCAAGGACCAGAGATTTGAGGAGATGAATTTTTTCCTAATTAAATTGTTAGAACTGTACCAACTCATCCAAAGATATTATTCATTTTGAAAAAAAATTAATACAAAACAATATATGAAACTTGCTAGGAGAATTTTGATGAAAAGTTTAAAAAAAAACTGACCTCTGTTTATAGAGGTAAAAAAATAGAAACTTCTATTCAATCAATATCGTCATTCCAAAAGAATAGTCATTTTTCAATGGTAGAAACATTTAATAAAAAAAAAAAATTGTTTGATGTTAATAAATTTGTAAAATTTAAGGAAAAAAAAAAGTTTTAAGACTCTAATTTACATGTTCAGTCAGTGAAAAAAGGAAGATTGTAAATGAATATTAAAAATAATAGTGGAAAATAAGAAAACTGGTAGGAGCCCACAACAAATTAACCACCACACCCTACACTTGTGTGTGCATCCCACACATCTCTCTTTTTCCTAATTTGACTCTAATTAAGTGTGAGATTGCTTGTATTTAATCTAAAAGACTTGAACTATTGTTAATGCTTGCATGGAAATTGTCTAAGTTCGCTTAGCACTAAGGAGAAATTTATCTAGTTTTTATAGGGAAATGAAAATTTTTGGAAGCGGTAAGTTAAGAATAATTTAATTTAATTGAATGATGGAATCATTTGAAAAATATTGAAAAGAGGGTTGCAAAAAAACTAAAAAAATTAAGGGGCGCTTGTTTCAAATTCCTCAATGGTAATGGGAATAGAATTTTATCTTCCTTCTTTACACTTACATATGTTCAATAAGAATTTATTTTCATGGTGGTTACATCATTAATGTTGTGCTCCAATTTTGGAATAAGTATACAAAAAAGAAAGTTGTTGATTGTTGCAGGGGGATTGACTGAGGAGGATGATTATAGGATGAGATTAGGGCAATCAAATGGGGGTAATGATTACCTTATTTAGGAGGAAAATCAATGGTTTGGTCTCATTACCTACTATAATTATTATTATTATATATAAATATCATCACTCCCATTACCAATGAGAAATTTTATACCAAGCGCCCCGGCCCTAAGTTAGTCAGGGTACAAGATATGAAGAAAATAAGATAGAAAAGATGAAAAATACAAAATTTTAAATTATTGTACATTTGTTCTCTTAAAGGATGTACCTTATATTTTTATTAAGTGGAATAAAAGTTGTTTGTTTGTTTTTTTTCTGATCAAATAAAAAATGAAAAATACAAATGAGTCAATCAGAGTTTGTTAGCACAAGTTATAAAAACAAACAAGCAAGAGAAAATGAAAAGCACAAGTGCATGGCCAAGGTGCATAACTTATTGCTTATACACAATGCATGGGTTTGTCCAGAGAGTTAAGAAAAGTAGTCGTTTTGCATGATGTTGCCCTCTTAGTTGTGTACTTTTGCACAAGTCGTGAAGAATAAGAAATAAAGTTATATTCTTTATATATATTTTAAATCGGGCGACCAAAATCACATAGTGTACGAGTCATGCATGACTACAAATTTAGAACTCCTATATATATCTAACCTTAGGGCACGTGACAAGAAAAAGGAGGATATAAATTAATACCATGAATTTTGATTTTAAAAAAGAATGCAACCATTATAAATCAATATTAGAGAAAAAACCAAATGATACTTTATCATTCATTGGAATTTCTTTCAATTTTCCACAATAATTTTATATAGTAATTTCAATTTCAAGCAAGAATCAAGAACAGGTTGGAGTACTATGTCCTATAAATAGGTACTGATATCTATCTGTAATTGCATTTTTTTTTAGATTTTGTTGGATTTATTTATGGGATAATGTGGGAATTTATAGGTAATTTAATTTGAAGTAATGGGTGGTTGTTCTTGTTTGTTGGATTTTGTATTCAGCTCTTTATGCATGAATATCTTGAATCCTTGAGCAAAAGCCCAATAAAAAACAAAAACCATATTAACATTACAAAATATATAAAAATATTAAAAAGTAGTTGTCAAGTTTAATGCCACACAACACAACCTACCCCATTTCAAACAAATTCCACAAACACACTAATATTGACTTCATTCTTCAATCTCTCTTTATTACAGAAATTTTATTTCAATCTTAATTTTTTGTTTTCTGCGGAAAAGATGCAATTTTGTGATAAATTAATTGACAGATGAGTGCCTCAAATTTTTCTTTCCAAGAATAACACAATATGTAAACATCATAATTTATTACCTTATACAACTTCAATTCCATGTTTAAAATTTGAGTTTGAATAATTTTTGCTTATTTATAAATAAAAAATAAAAAATCGATCGGCTGATTTTCTGCAGAGAATTTGAGAAGCATGCTTTGCTGCCTCTTGCTTGCATAAATTTTTATGAGCCTGATGTCTTTTTCTTCCACAAATATTTAAAAATCAAAGCAAAATCATTAAAACTAAAAAATATTCTTCGCTTTTCACTCGTTTTTAAAAAAGAGTGAAACTCATGGTTTCACCATAGATTAAGGTGTTGCACATTCGCTCAGTTAGATATATGAATATTGAACAAATACTCCTACTTTTACATAATTATAGATTTTGGTGGGAGCCTAGGAAAAAAATCACTATTGTATTTATATATATTTTTAAATAGATAGAAATATAGTTTTGGGGACCTTAGGACCGTCTAGAGGACGTCTATGTCCAAAAATACCAAAAATTACTAATTTTGCAGAAATTGGATCAGCAATTGACCGTCTAGCGTCTAGACAGTCGCCTAAACTGATCCATGCATCACTGATATGGATTGTCCAAAGGAAAGAAACATAAATGATTTAAGATAGGAATATTCCATTTTGCCTTAGTAAGGTAGGAATTACTAGCACAATAATTAATATTTGATATTAGTAACTAAGTGTCTGATTTAGAATTCTAAAAACAACTTTTAAAATAGCTTTTTTCATAAGCTCTCTCTCACAGTTTTTGAAAAAAATTGTTCTAGAAACTGTTTTGTAGAGTTTCAAAACAAACACGAACTATTAAAGAGTTTTTTTCCCTCATGAAATGCAGAATTATTTCCAATCAATTAGTTAAAATTGTCAAGAGTTATTTCCAACCAATTAGGTAAGATAAATTTTTTATGGTAAACTTTTATATGAAAATGGTTCATATAAATTTATTATGAATCAATTTTAATGTATCAAATATATAACTAGATGCATCAAAAATCTCATCGGAAATATAAAAAATTTGGGTCAATAATATTATGTTATAATTGTTATAAATTTTATTGACCGCAACTTTTAATACTCCTAATAAATATTTTGATACACTTAATCAAATATTTGATATTTTAAAACAGTTTCATGATAAACTTCATAAATCATTTTCATATAAAATCTACTTAATTTTTGAACTATTCAATTCAAATACATTTTAAGTGATATTACTTATTTTATTAAAATATGTTAATTAATCAATATTAATTATTTTATATTGAACAGTATTGATTACGCATACATTGGTGCACCAAGGTGTTACTCATTAGTTAATTGAGTAATGGGTTTACTAAATTAATTTAGAATTGAAAAAATTAATTTGAGTTGTACTGCCTTAACTAGTTTCACCATGAAATTGATTTACAATTAATATATTATAATAAAATAATTAATACTCTTTAATAAAAAAAATTAATGTCATTCAAAATTAGTATTTTTATAGTTAAATAAGTAATAACTATTTAATGAAATAATTTATACTATTAAAATAAGTTTTACATTGAAACTTTCAAAATAATACATTGGCAATCAATATTATATGAATAAAAATGGAGAGGGCGAGATACTATGGGTCGAATCAAATTAATTGTATAGGTAACTTATGGTATAAATTGCATGTTCGATTTGTTCAATTGATTTTTATATTATCTTACTCTCATTTATTTATGTGTACATGGCTTGGAGCTCCAATTGGGCTTCTATTTCTTTTAAAATGTGGAGGATGAATTTTTTGGGCTGGACCGTACAAACATATAAAACGCAAGGGCCCAAGTTTATGACACAAACCTTTTTGGTAAATACACTATTCTTAAAAATATTTTGTACTTTTTTCGAAATTTTGGGAATATTTTTTGAATATTTTTTATTTTTACACTATGTTCGAAAAAATATATAAAAAATAAATAAAATTCAAAAAATATTACCGAATAAAAGGCAATTTATTCATTTAGGTGGTGTATTTCCATAAAAACAAAAAAAAGATATTACCAATAACCTGGGTCAAATACAACACAAGTCAAGATTCCGAATTTTGCGGGCTTGGAGCTATCAATTGGGCTTCAATTTAGGTGAAAAAGAAAATCTAATTTAACTTTAAAATTTAAAACAAATAATAAATTGAGAAAAAATCAATTTTGGTATCTATAATTATTATTTTTTTGGGATCTAGTCATCCATTTGTAAAATAAAAATCTGTATATCCTACCATTAAATAATTAAAAATATTAATTTTACAGTAGTTTATATTATGAATATTGAGTTTTACGCATGGTTGATAATTTGAATTGTTGAACTAAAAATGGTGTGACATTGTTTTGGTGAATTAAAGGTCTACCAAATAAATATAAAATGATGAAGTTAGAATTAGATGTTACTGCCTTCAAGTTAAATAAGAAGTTAAAGCTTCTTACAATGAGGACCAGCATCATCTTTTATCGAGTATAAAAAATGGCCGACCAATTAGTAATGCTATAGTAAAAGTGGGTGAGATAATCCTGTAAATAATAAAGTGATATTTAGTTAAGAATGAAAAAATATGATCCGATGGAATTTTATGTCAAATTAATATAATATTGTATTATCTCCATTTTTTAGGAATTTGCACCTAAGAGATTACACATTTTTTTAAGAAAAATGTGTTTTTATAAATAATGTAGTGACATATGGATAAATATGTGTATAGTTTTGTGAGCGTACACGTAAATTGATGTTCCTATATTAGTAGTGTTCAAATTTGTGTAGGACGTTTAAAGAGGAGAGTAGAAATATGTGGAATAAGGTAATGTTATTTTATGATTGTTAGTTAGCATGATAATGATTGTGATAGTAAATGATGTATTATTTTATTATTAAATAAGTTGGTAAAAATATTAGGAGAGGAAATGAATGAGTAAAATGAAAGTATGAGAGAGAATAGATAGGTGGATGAAAATATGAAAATGTAATTGCATGAAATTTTGTGAAAATACGGATATAAGTGTATAATATAGGGATGCGAATTTGGATGGAGGATTTAATTTGCTCATCCCAAACTGGATGCCTGCTATGGAGGATGACACATCCCCAAAAAGGGTTGTAAAATATTCGAATCGAATCAAATATCATAATTTTGTATTTGTATTTAAATAATAATCAAATCAAATTAGATATTTGTAATCGAATTCGAATCATAAAATTTCGAATACTAATACTGAATTAAACCAAAAGTATTTGATTAATTTAAAGCCCTATGCCAAGTGAGAGTTTGAGAGATAGGTGCATATGTTATATATGTTTTCTTCCGATGGTATCGATCATGAATTTCTATTTTCTAATGGTCTATAGTCTTAAAATAATAATAATAATAATAATAATAATAATAATAATAATAATAATAGTACTCCCTCCGTCCATGAAACTTTTTCTCATTTCTTTGTGGGCACGTGATTTAATGAAAAGTAGTATTATATTGAAATGATAGATAAAGTAAGGGAAAAGTATGAGTATTGTGGGGCCCAAAATTTTATTGTGAGTGTGGGTTGTTTCCAAATAAGGAAATGAGAAAAAGTTGTTTGAACAAACAAAAAAGGAAAGTGGGAAATAGTTTAGTGGACAGAGGGAGTAATAATTATACTAACTATTATTATAATATTTAAAAATATATTTAATCGAATATCAATGAATATCAAATCGAATATTATAATTTTGTATTCGTATTTGAATAATAATCGAATTGAATATTTGTAATTGAATTCGAATTATAAAATTTCAAATATGAATATCAAAATTTGAATACGAAAAACAATTGAACCAAAAATATTTTATTAGCTTACAACTCTATCCCCAAATATGTTTTCACCTGAAAAAGTACGCATATTTTTAGGATATGATGATGCGTAAAATTATAGTATTATTAAAATAATAAAATTAATTCGATTGAATGTAAAAATAGTAATTTTTTGTATAAATATGTGAATATTGTGAGAAATAAAAATAAAATAGTAATTTTTATTTATAAAATATGAATATAATTGTGGGATCGACATAAAAAAATATTGTACAAAATAGATAGGTGGATTTATTTTTAGGTGAAATTGTACAGTTTAGATAGTAGTTTTCATGATATTATAATATAAATATAGTATAAATTGATGAATTTATTATAATATATATATATATATATATATATTATAAATATTCTGTAAATCTTTTATACATATATGCTACTGATATATTTTACATATATGCTGTAAATCATCATAAAATATATTTTACATATATGCTACTGATATTTTTCAAATCTAAGTAATAGTTTTGAGAGAAAATAATAATTTTTAAATTGATCCTGGTTTGCTATGGATATAGGATTTCATTATTTTGTTTTGTGATACGTTTAATAAATATTAGCAATAAATATATAATTATACAGGTGTGATTGAAAGATTCAATCTCAATATTTAATTTCAAAATAATATATTTTTCACGCTATTAATATTTTGTACTAGTATATAAATCCTCAAATGCAATAAGTGCAGGCATATTTGCTACTCAAATCCCTAAACAGGCTCCACAATTCCCCTTCTTCTCTATCCTCCCACAAACCCACCTCTCATGGCTTCCGCGGCAGATAACTCCGGCAAAAAGATTGTCCTCCGTAGCTCCGATGGCGAAGTTTTCGATGTGGATGAGAAGGTTGCCGTCGAGTCTCAGACGATCAAACATATGATTGAAGACGATTGCGCCGACAACGTCATCCCTCTACCTAACGTCACTGGGAAAATCCTCTCCAAAGTCATCGAATACTGCAAACGCCACGTCGAGGCCGCCGCATCCGCCACCGCCACCAAGGCTGAGGACAAGGTTGTTGCCAACGCCGCCACGGATGAGGACCTGAAGGCTTTCGACACCGACTTTGTCAAAGTCGATCAAGCCACGCTCTTCGACCTTATTTTGGTATGGGTTTTAATTTTTCTCCAGTTATTTCGGCGATTTGTTAGTATTTGTGCTCTTCTATTGCAGATTTGTTGCGCGTTTGGTTTTGGATGTTATTTTGTGTTTTCAATTTTTCTCTAGGGTTTGCTTAACCGTGATACTTTCATGGTTTTATATATCTGATTGTTTGTTAATCCATTGCTTAGGATCCATATTTCTCTTTGGTGTTTCATCCTTGGTCCCAAACATGTTGATTGTTGATGATTGATGATATCAAAGACCATGAAACACAGGACGAAGCACCAAAGAGGAATAGGGTTACGGTCTATATATATATGTGTTCAAAATGGCTTAAATAGGAAAATCCAATTGATTGTTGAATATCAAAGACCATGGAACACAGGACAAAGCACCAAAGATGAATAGGGTTACGGTGTCATTATATATTTGTTCAAAATAGGAAAATCCAATAAAGAATCATGTGGTATTTTGTTTATTATTCGTAATGGATTTGGATAATATGTTTGTAGTCTTAATTTTGGTTCACCACGAGCACAGCTTCTGATGTATATTGCATAATAGTGAATGTTGGTTATTTTGGTTAATCCGGTGGTTTGTATTTATTCTTCTCTTTCTGCTCTTCATAGTTGTTCTTCTCTTATTGCTGTCATGGTTTCTGTGGGGTTCATTTATACTTAAGAATTGGATATGCTGGTTATGTTTTCGATGGCATTTCATTTTTGCATTTTATGAATTTGGGTTAATTACTGGGTTACTACCTGTTCAGTTGTCTATACTATGCTTCTCTAATCTGCTATAATATATTTTTAGAGAAAAGGATTCTTGAGTCAGAGGTTGATATAGGCAGAATTATGGCAAGTCATTGATATGTTATTATAGTCTTATCTGAGTGCACTATCAAGGAAGCTTTTGCAGAGCAATAGTAAGGAGACTATTACTGATTAATGCACATATGCAACTTGGTCACATCACTGAAATGTGATGTGATTTGCAAAAATGCAGCATTGATCATGATACTGAACATACGTGGTAGTGCCAATTTGTAGCAGCATTTTGCAATACCTACATCAGTTCCGACAGTGAATCATATTCTGTATGTGTGTGTTTTTGTTTCTTAATTTTAATTATTAGTAGTTTCAAAACTGTGCTATTGTTTTGCTAAATTTTCACTCTTATATATGATTGTTTTCTATACAAATTACTGTGTGGCAGACTGGCAGTATTGTATCCAGTGAGGTATAAATCTTTTTCCTTTTCCAATCAATTATGCTTCTTTCTTAGCACCTATGAGCTGGATGAAGTTGAATATTGATCATCTCACTTCAGAAAGGAGCTGCTTATACTGCTAATGCTATTTCAGGATTTTGGTTTTTTCACATTTTAATTGAATAAACTGCTTATACTACACTTGATCTCAATTCCTTAGTACCATACGTCACAAGTTCATTTTGAGTGAAGTAGATGACTTATATGAGTATGCAGGGACTCGGTTCTATGCCTTTATACATACTATCTTTTGCATTAAGTTAAGATTATGATTTTTTCCTTGAGCTGAACTATTTAACTGTAGTAGTGCAATAAGCCTTACGGATGCGCCTTGTTGCAAACTATAAGATCCACCTTAATCTGTTTCATCACCTTAATAAAAAAGATCAGAAGAAAAACAATTTTGTACTTAGGGAGAAGTGTTTTTTAAAACTGGTTACTATATGAATGGATCCACTGGCTAATTGGGCTTCTCCCATCTGTTGTGCTACTGCATACTATATCTGTCTGTATATGAAGGGTGTATATATTTCTATATAGATCCCACCAAGGTAGGCATCCCCCTCCCTCAGTTTTTACCAATGCATACCCCTGAAAGACCTTTCTAGATGCTAGGCTAGAGTTCTGCCATCATTGATATACTGTATCTTCTAAAAATATGTAACATTAATTTTAATTTCGACATTTACTATAGTGTCTAATTTTACATTTCCAGGCTGCTAACTACCTCAACATCAAGAGCCTTCTGGACCTGACTTGCCAGACGGTTGCTGATATGATCAAGGGAAAAACTCCAGAGGAGATACGAAAGACGTTCAACATCAAGAATGACTTCACCCCTGAAGAAGAAGAGGAAGTCCGAAGGGAAAACCAGTGGGCTTTCGAGTGAATGAAATAATAATAGCTGAAGTATCTACATGGCTGTTTAATCATGTTCTAGTGGTTGTGTATCTATCTATGTTTTGTCACTCTTTTAATAGACTGTCTTTCGATGTTTGGTACCCTCTTTCCATGGATTAACTGAAAATATGTGGCTCAGGCCTTGGTTATCGGTTTTATTAGACCAGTAGTCATTATTGCAGAATATGTGTGATCTGGTTTTATATGCTCCCTCTTGTCCCCCCAATAATATTCACTTGTTTTCCAAAATCTGTTTTCATATTCTTTTTAGAAACCACTTTTTTTTTTTTAACTATCACCCTCCTTTGTTTATATGTTATTAATTTTATCTTCATAAATAAGTATTAGTTTTAACTGGTGAACTCCAAATATTTTTACATTAATTTTACTTCATCTATTTCAAATTTTTTGTAACATGTGTTTATTAATATGAAAATAAATTTGAGAGATAGATAAGGTAATATTTATGATTCATTCTAATCAATGAAATTTTGATTTTTTTATTTGTGTGATATGTTGAAAAATTGGTTAAAAAGTAATATTACTTTTGTTCCATAATTATTCGCACACTTTTCTTTTCTCTCTTACAATTTTATTCATATTTTATAAATAAAATGACTATTTTAACTTTCAATTCAATTATTTTTTTATTATTTTAATAATATAATTTTATATATAATT
Source organism: Prunella vulgaris (assembly GCA_026898435.1). Lineage (NCBI taxonomy): Eukaryota > Viridiplantae > Streptophyta > Magnoliopsida > Lamiales > Lamiaceae > Prunella > Prunella vulgaris. Next base: position 428,019 of record JAPKLY010000078.1, on the reverse strand, counting down.
CTACTTTTTTAATACGTGTACACTCATTAGGGTGGATAGAGATCGGAGGGAATATTGTTTTTTAAAATTATATTTTCTATATTTATTATACAATCATCTTTTTTATCAATAAAGTTAAATATATCATTTTATTATTTTAATATTAAGATAAAAAATTGTGTAAATAGCAATGTATAACATAATTATGGGGTGGGGAGTATTCGGTATTGTGAATAAGGAACGTTTCAGGTTTCAC
>JAPKLY010000078.1:387515-427684 GCA_026898435.1 Prunella vulgaris | reverse complement strand
GGCTGAGTTAATCTAGTGTAGATTTGTGACAGAAAAGCACAATGGGCTGCCCACCTGCTTCTAGATAAATACGCACCCTATTCTAAAAAAAAAATTTGCACACTTTTCTTATTTTAACGTTCACAAATTTAAACACTACTAAAAAAATATTAATTTACGTGCACAGTCACAAATATATATATAAATATATATATTTACTCATATATCACTATTTTATATATAAAACACATGTGTAAATTTCTACAGAACGGATGAAGTATTTGAATCTAGATGACTAGGAAAATGACGTATTGGGTGCTTCTAGAATCTAGACTTTCAGGCGTTCAATTATTGTCTCCTTTCGGATTTTTTAGTGAAATTTATTTATAATATAAAATTTTATTACTGCATAATATTATTGTATTTATAAATTAATTTAAAAAAATTTAAATTTTATAAATTATTATCATAGTATAACATTTTATAATATTAATGAATATCCATAATTGTATTAGTAATTTCATATAATGGTATTAAGTATTTTATGAATATTTTAGTGACTCTTATCTCTAAGTCTAATAATTCAATCGTTCTTGATTTGTGGTAAATTTTTTGTATTTTATACACTATTTGTATCTAACATTTATTTTAAATAATATTATTTAAAAATCATTTGTACCATACACCCTATCTAACTAGTACTCCATAGCTTATTCCACTATAAAAATATTATTGATTTTCTTAAATGAAATTATTTGGAAACAACTAGTATTGTGCAAGTGATTCACAATTTTGCCATGATCTGTTGCGTTTGCAAACATCAATATTCTATAAGTCGTTAATCCTTAATCGGTCGGACCACTAGAGTCTACCGATTAGAGCAACTAGTCAGAGATTACTCAGGAACTAGTAGGAAGCACTGATTAGGGTCATAATTGCATGTTTTTGCATCCATTTCTATATGGTTTTGATGTGCTTATGTTCATATTTGACCCTAAAATGATATACTTTGTGCATTTAACCCTTTTTGGCTAGAAAATTATGTTTTGTAGTGAAAACGAGCAAAACCGGCGAAAAACGAGCAAGTTTGAGAAAAGTCCGAAATTCTGGAGTTTAGCCAATTGGTGCAACATGTTGAAGAGCTTGAAGAGAGGGTCGCAACGCAAAAAGAATCGAGTCAATCGGAGTCCTAGAACTCAAGATATGACAAAAACGAGGAAGTCGCGCATCGACCGACACTAAGTGTCTTGATCGGCAGCACATACACTTGTGCTAGGCAGCCTTCGCGCGACCGCATCCCTGGAAAGGCAGGCTTCGCGCGACTAAGCGCTCGACCGGCGTTGGACGACATGCTACAAGCTCTTGTGCGACAGATTGCACCTCTGTCGACCATGATCGACAGCCATTAAGGTCTTGGTCGACAGCAGTGCTGAAACTCTGATTTTCAGGGCTATTTTCGTATTTTCGCATTTTCGCGCGTTTAATGAAGGACACTTTGGACTAAGCATTGTGGGCACTATAAATACCTCAAGGATCAGATTCTCAAGCATGAAGATCATTATTCAAGTTCTTAGATTAGTTTAGAGAGAGAATTAGGTAGTTACTTAGTGGGTTCTTAGTTAGATTTCATACTTCTCTCTACAATTACTTTTGATCCATCCATTGGATCTTTAATCCGTTTTCTCCATTAGATTAGTCTTGTTAATAGCTTCATTTCTACGGTTCATTTTATAATTTCGAGCTTTGGATCAAGACTTGTCATTTTGAAGGTTTGATGATTGTATTTTAATTCTCCAACAATTGATAAGATTTCTTGTCTTTTAATTCATATTAGTGTTAATCATGTTTGTCTATTGCTTAATTGTTGATTTTCATTTCCAATTAGCCATGGGCTAATTTCTTGTTGCATGGTTGTATGAATACTATGATGAATTTAGTCTCTTGTTAATCCTATGCATGAATTAGTGATCTTGTTGAATTAGTTCTCTTATTAATGATTTGTATGAATGCTAGAGATGTTTAATTGGAATGTATGGCTTATATGTTTTAGCAATGAAATAAAAATTGAGCTATAAGAACTTTATGCATACCAAGTGTTTGATGTTTGGCTTGTATGACCAATGGGAATTGCATATTAGCCTAAGACCTCTTAATTGGAGTGTTAGGAGTTGTAGAGAGATCTAAACACCTAATAGAGTCTTACCTTGTGTTGTAGAGAGATCTAGACACTAGTTGACTTGATTAATACACCAAGAGACCTTTTGCATGCTAGGATGGATAGGACACTAGTAGGATTACTTCCATGTACACTTCACACTTGCTCACTTCTTTGAGGTGATAGTTAGGATTACTATTTCTTGTTGATTTAGTTAATAGAAATCATGATTGTTTTCTTGCTTTCCTAGCTATCCACCCTTGTAGACACTCAATACTTGCTTGATATCGCATCGTTTCCCTGTGTTCGATATTTAACTTGATTAACTTGCCACGACAACAACGACCACGTTCACTTGCGTGAAAATCATCACGATTTTGGCAAACAAGCACATAAACGATAAATATAATTAATTTTTTAATAAATTATAATTAGTTGTACATAAAATAAAATAAAAATTAATATCATCATCTTTCAATATTAAAATTATAAGTAATAACAACCATAAAACTCAAGATTTAATAAAATTATAATTTAAAAATGAAGGGAAGATTAATGTTTTAGTTGTTTTTATTTTATTTTATTATAATTACTCAGGATTTGAAAAAAAAATTTAAAAAAGAAAAAACATGTCTAATTGAGAATGACTAAGTCAGCATTTAATCATTCTAATCGATGTCTAGTCAGCCTAATCGCTGTCTACTGAGCTTTAGACGCCGACTATTAGCTCAAAATATTTTTTTAGCGATTTGATGTATATCGAATCAAACAAGAGCTGACTAGCGACTAGTCGACCGACTTAGAACAAAGGCAAACATTACTACCCACTTGGTGTTCGTGACGTTACAAAGTAATAGCAATAGCCATTACAATTTACTTTTCAAAAGCTAATATTTCCATTAACTTCTATACTTGATTTGATGGATATTATGATATTCTTTTACAATTATAACCTCACTAATACTAACAACTTCTTACCCCTGTAACTGAAGCAATGAGATACGGCATACGGGCATTTCTCAATATTCTGAAAGTTGTTTAGTCATCGTACCATTAGAATCTAATAAGTAGAGCAACTAATCAAAAATTAGTTGGGAACAAGTTGAAAGTATCTAAATTTAATATAATTAATTATTTAATAAATTAATAATATATTATACATAAAATAATAAAAAAGTTAATATCACCACCTTTCAATATTAAAATTATAAGTGATAACAACTTAGAAAGTCAAAATTTAATAACTTGATAATTTAAAGTTAAAAGAAAATTAAAATTTTAGTTGTTTTAATTTAATTTTATTATAATTACTTTGCAAAAAAAAAAAAAATTAAGGGAGAAACATGCCTAATCGGGAACGGCGTAGTTGACATTCAATCGATCTAATCAATGTTTAGTCGGCCTAGTTGCTGTCTAATGGCTCTAGGCCGACTACTACCCCAAACATTTTCTTTAGCAATTTGGTGTAAATCGGATTGGCCAAGGACCGACTAGCGACTAATCGACATTTAAAACAGTGACATTTCTTTATTTAAAAATGTTTTTTTTTAACTTCCGAGTTCCATCGTCTCAAATAATTTGTTTAAAATTTGTTCATTTTAAAACACTTCACTTCTAATTCCGTTAAAACAATTTTAATCACTTCTGAGACAAAAACACGATTGATTGCAAATATTATTCCCCCTTCCCACTGCTCATTTAGAAACTTGAGAGAAGAGGTTTTGTGAATTATAATTTCCAATGTGATTATAACTTTTTTTTTTATTTTTTTATCCATAAATTTGTGATTCAAACCAATGACTTATCACCGATATATAGTAAAATTCTAACCACTTGAGTTATATCATTTTTTCATTATAACGTGAGGATCTCCTACGTCCAATCCATTTTCCTCACATTTGTTTTAAATTATTTCCTTCTTTAAAAAAAAAAAAAAAAAAAAAAAAACTTCTCCAATTTCTATAATATATATACCAGTTCAATTTCTCTCTGTTTTCCAATATGTATTCTACATTCCGATTTTTTAACAAATGAATTTAGAATTATAGTGATTACATATATTTTTCAAAAATTCCACGTGTCATTAGTTTATGGAACAACAAAAATAACAGAGATATATGTGCATAAATATTGGCATCACTTGCTTGTTCTTGATGCGATATTATACTCATTGTGGTGTAGTATTAATGAAATTGAAGTTGAAGATGAGTTACGATTTGTGATAAAGGGTCTCTAACATGCTCTCTCGATCATTAACAATAATAGCAGTCTCATGTGTGTTTGGTAAACACAATAATTATTGATAGTAATTTGTATAGTATATGATTATCGATTGATGTAAATGGCTCCAACAAGCTATGTTGTGGGGGCAATTTTATTATTAGTATTTGTGATGTGAAAGCAGAAAAGCACGATCCAAATTCAAGAATTTTGTGATTCGAGTCTATATTTTACCCCTAAAAAGCTCAAAATAACCAAACCCCTTTTTCCCTCAACAATGTTGATTCGATGAAACTCCATCCATCGAACGGTTTCACATAAGCTTTTGTCTTGTTCTAGAGTATGTCTCATGTGAAACTTGTTCATAATATGCAAATTAGATCATTAGATTTGCTGATACCGTCAAATGTGCTCATTGATACTTTAATATTTTACACTGTGACTCTAATTTACAAGTACAATAGTGTCCGCGCATATAATGGTATTAGTGTACATAATAATATTAATTTCATACAGTGAAACTTGTGTTCATAGGAACCATGACAGCATATAATGGTATCAGTGAATTTATCTAACTAATGATATTAAATGAACAAGTTTCATAGAAGATTTTGTGCTTAATCTATCATCCCACTGTAAGACAGCATCACACACACATTCTTACCAGTATTTTAGCAGAACTCATATCTTCCTCCAGACACTTTTTCCATTGCAAAATTTAAAACCTCAACTGTTACAGTTACTTTCTTTCCATTGACGGCGACTATATGCAGGACTCATGTTTAATGTTCCCATTGAGTCCATACATATGACATTACAAGCCTATATGAGACAAGTAAAATCATTTATTACAATCAGTAGTGGTATTATAAGTAACACTCCCTCCGTCCCAGGATACTCTTAGGTGAAGTGACACTTATACTAAGAAAATGAGATTGAATGTGAGATAATTGAATAAAAAAAAGGATACTCTATTGACTTTCGAGGGTCTGAATTCTTACCTTTTTTGGGGTGAGAAAGTGATGTTGGGAAGTTCAAAAAAAAGAAAAGTGTGAAAGTAATCTTGGGACAGAGGGATTATGAGCCAAAAGACTAACACTTGTTTTTGTGAGTGCTCAAAACAAGCTTGGTCATATGGGGATTCAATTCAAGAAAAATTGAAAATATAGACTTGATTTAAAGGCTAGAATACAAGAACCCAATTTGCCACCTAAGTGCTCCAATCCATCCTAAAATGATGGTGATGGAGATGGAAAAAGAGGCCATAAGTGTTCTAAATCCATCCTAAAATGATGGTGGCGACGGCGATAGAACACGTGACCAGCATTTCGTATTTTTGGATTGTTAAATAGAAATTAATTGACAACCTAGTTAATCATTGAATGGATATACATAGGTTACCTGTCTAAACAAAATAGGATTAATACTGGATCTAGGGCTTGATTTGACTCATCTTGAAGGACTATTCCCCAAGCGGGGTGTGTTTTAGCTTTACTTGGAGATAAGCATATTCAATCTAAAGCCTCCTCATAAATAATTTTATATATATATCTTATGTTTTATATATATTATTCTCCAAGCAGGGTTGAGATATGAAGGGACATCACCAATTAACACATAAGATGAAACAGAATAGGGAATCTCAACCCCAGAATTTAGGGTACAAAATATGCATGGACCAAACGAGAATACCACACGTTTATTCTACTATCAGATTCAGCAAAGTCAAATGAAGATTACTGGGAAGCAACACAGTTTAGGAAGATATTAGAAACAACTTCAGTTTCTTCCAGAAAATGCACTTCGTCACTGTTTAGATGCTAATAACCGAAATGTCCACATAAATAACTAACTAGAGCTGGTTTATTGGAACATTGGATTAAAACTCTGAAGTTACTTGCTACATTTTCTTGCTGGGCAGAGTTTTGTTACTTGACCTATATACAACACAACAATCCATGTGCCTTTTTTTCTTAGCTTTACACGAAAATTCATACATGAGAACTGTGTAACTATTGTGAATGGCCTCAATTCTTCTAATTATTAAAAAAAAAAAAAACAAGAATAGCACGAAAGATGAAGACCCTATTCTGTTCAGACATCAGCAGATCCATAGATTTCTTCACAGTACAACAGACCATAGCTGGTAACTTATTGGTAATCTAACCATTAGAAATTCATGCAAAATGACACCTTTTCTAGCAATGAAAAGTTCCAAATGGAGGTTCATTAACAATTTCTATTAAGGCTAAACAGAACAAGAAAGTTCAAAACAATATTAAAGAAAATCATCCAATTTTTCATACCATGGAAAGGGTCATTCTGTTTGTAGCTAATCCTGCAATGCTTTCTTAGCGGCATCTTCTTCTGCTTTCATCTTCCTCTCCCATTTTTTCTTCTTAAAATCCTCCAACATTTGGGGCATTTTGTTTTCCATGATATCAGCAGTATTTGCTCGTTTCTCGGCAGCTATCCGGTCAACCTTATGCCCTTTCCTCTTGGTCTTCATCTCCTTCCTTTCCGGGTCAAATTCCCAATCTGCCCCTGCAAGGAGGACTTCTTTGCGGAGACGAGCTCTACGGCGTGCGCTGATAGCAAGAGGCTTCCACGCCCCTTTCTCCCAGTAGCCCCATACACCCTTTGAGAGTTCATCTCTGTATTTTGCCAATTTCTCTCTCCATGGATATTGGTATTCTCCCACTGCTTTTGCTACAGATTTTGCAGCTTTTCCAGCCATTCCTGAGGACGTATTTGCAAAGCAATTCGTTATACATATGCTCTTAAAATAATGACCGCAAAAAAATGGGAGTAAAAAGCTCTACAGGCATTTTGAGAAAACGCTTAAACATCTATCAGTTTTCTAGTAGGCATTTTCACAAACATCTTAACTACAATCTACACAAGCCAACCACTAATGAAATCATCTAGGATCATCCAATAACAAGAATTCCAGAGACGCTAAATACCAAAATGGAAATCTGAATTCATTTTCGTCTTTAGCAAAACCAGAAGGAGCATTCATATAAAATTACTTACGAGAATAGCAAACAAAATCCCGGCTCTCCTAAATTAAAAAAACTAAGCAACACGCTTCAATATTCACATTCAGAGATCTCCAAAAGATTAACTGATGAACATGAAAGCTGCAACTTCAGCAAAAATACGAAGCATCTTAATCGAAAAGAAATTGACAGAAAGTGAAAGATAAAAAATCAAAATCATGCATTTACAAACAATTAAAAAACAAATCGATTAGCGGAAAAAAATTAACCTGGTGCTTGAAAATCGCGAACTTCCGGTTGAGGACGGAAATTTGCAGCCCTCAGTTGAACGGCGACGTTATTTTGTGCTGCCCTTCACTCTAATTTCCACTTTTAGCTTTTTCAACCCTGCTCTTATGTTATTAACAAATTGCCCCAAATCTCCTTTATAAAAAAATAAAAAAAACAAGCAAATTGCCCCAAATCAATATCGAACAAAGTTTTCCTTATTTGGTCCAAAATGAAAAACGATGGAATATAATTAGGATGTAAGTAAGTTGGGTTTTTTTTATTGTAAGAATGGGTTTTCGTCCTTTCTAACATTAGTGATATTAAATTTAATGATATTTATGCATTTTAATATATTAAATATCTAACTAATATTAAAAAGGATAAAACCCCTTCCTAACAACATACAATATATTAAATTTAATGATATTTATGTCTTTTAAATTTTAATAATATTTTTAAAAATTTTATTTATTAATTTCTTTTATTATGCTTGTTTTAAAAAAAAATCGCAAAGAAAAAGAACTTCCAGCGAGACGAGGATGTGGGCAAAATTTTCCCCATGAAGTTTGAGGGGACAGGGATGGAGATTAGCCCCTCGTCCCCTACCCTGTTGACAAGCCTACACAATACACATAATGTAGTTTTGCTTTGCTATGAATAAATAAATAAATTTTAAAATATTATATGTAGAGAATTATTGAACTATCCTTATACTAATTCCACTTTGTATTTTTATAAAAAAACTTAAATTATGATTTTGAAATTGAAATATTAGAAAATTGTTCATCCTCTTTCTGAAACAAGCTCGAGAATTGAAGAGATGAGGAACTAATTCATTTTACCAAAAAATATGGTGGTGGAGTCGTGGGTGCTAGAGAGGATGAGATGATTCTCTCTTCCTAGGATTTCAAACAAATCCTGATTTCTTATGAATTTTGACATCCCGATGGCGCGTCAATTGACTTCCAGATTAGACCCTTTAATACATAATATTCTATATAATATTATGCATTCAACTTGTTTTTCCTAATTTGGAAGCTCTACAAAAACAGGAAATCACATTGGACATCCTAGTATAGTATTTTTCAAAAACTGAATTTTTTTTTTTTTGGCGTCATGACAAATTTCTTGTATAATTGGATTTCCACCAGAGTCGAGTCGAGTCGGTTATCAAGGGATTGGATGAGGGGTATAAATCATTGACACAGGATGTGTTGTGGCCATTGGAGTAATTGGTGCCAAATTTTGACATAGTAATCACTTGTTCCAATGTAATTTTGGTAATTCTAGCATTTTAATCAAAACTAAATTTGAGATTTATTAATGTTTTTGTAGCGCTTCCAAATCAGAGAAAGCAAGTCCAACGTTCTATTATAGTACTATCAAAGAGTCTTGAACTAAGAAACCAATTGACACTGCAAAGAGTGTTGAACAAATCATTATTTTTTGAGTAAAAACCCTCATCAATTCTCGAGCTTGTTTTGAAATATATTTCAATTTGAAAATAATAATTTAAGTTCTCTTAGAAATAGTTTAGTAATTCTCTTTATATAACATTTTATTTATTTATTCATAACAAAAATTAAGTCTATCGAAACAAAATTACGAATTTTTTTTAGCAAATGATTATAATACATGATCCCCTTTTTCCAAGAGTTTAATAAAAGATTTTTTTGTCTGAAGCATATAAATTTCTTTGCATTCTAAAATGTATTATTATGCGCATTGTCTTGTACCTGCACTTGTCCCTTAACAATTATTTCCTAGGGCTAGGGGAACACGTTAAAAAGTTATAATAAAGCAAAACGTTATAACAACCATCATGGTCATTGAGTTGTAAAATAAATTGAATACTTACTTGCCTAGAACTAAATATAAACATACAAGCATTACATACTAAACTTTTTTCCCACTTCAGCTCAAAATCAAAGTATAATAATGTAATACCAAAAATAGTTCAACCAAAGACAAAAATAATCTTACACCAAAATCATTCAATTGGACCCAAAGTATTGTCAGGAATCCGCAAAATATATTGTCAAAGAATCCTATAATTTATCCTCAGGTGTTACATATTGTGATATGTGTCTCACATACATAGAGAGTATTTGGCAATCATAGTACAAAGAATATTTCAGAAATGAGAGCACATATCATAAAGCAGGAGTATATTACCAAAATATGCAGAGCTCCACTCTCATGTTGGGCAAGCATCATTTTTCGTTCAAAATAAAACATTTCTTCTTTAACACAGTTTAAAAAGCCAAGTAGTGAGCGGCAAAACCTATCGGCCATCCATTAAAATTGATCGTTTAGCTATTCCTCTTGAATTCCTTCTTGTTCTCATAAATTCCAAATGTTATGTATCACTCTACTCCTGTTAAACCAAAACATAAAAGAAAATCACTTAATAGAGCACTCAATGTTAACAATGCGTTATAACGATAAGAAATTATAAACACCCTAATTGTGCTTAAAAAAGAATTTTTCCTTTTACAATTAAGAGGTATGAACTTTTGCCCAAATGCATTCGCATAATTAATGTATTCTGATATAATTAAGGAAAAATAACTAACTTACCTTCAATTTTGCAAAACTTCACCAGGAACAATCTTCTCTAGCTGATTAGCAGACTAGTTGACTCCTCGAGTAACTGACCTGCAGCAGTCTCCATGTGATCTTCCTTTGCATCGTCCAGTGAAACCTCTTGTAAAGAGGTTGTAAGTGCATTTGCGGAGGGCGAATTTGGAGTATTAGAACTAGAAGATGAAAATAACCACTTACTCCAATCATTACGCCTCCTTATCTTGTCACCCTATAAAAATGAGTTATGCATTAAAAGATAGAAAATGAATATTCTCAACAAAACACATCCACTTGAGATTTTGTATTCCATTAGTTGAAAGAAACATCAGAAGAAGCAAAATGGTAATTTGACCTGTATTTCTACAACTGTAGAATATCTCAAGGATTCCAAAATCAGTGGAATATCCTTCGTCAATTGATGAACCTGAAAAGCCAGACAAGAAAAGCAGGCTCGATAGATAAGATTAACTTGTTATCTTGTAATCAATCAGATGAACAGGTTTTCATCAAGTGTCACAAATTAATACATATTAAAACTAATGCAAATTTCACATTAGCTACAATAAGACCAAGTTTTTCATTCAGATCTATGCAACATTATTAAAATAATAGTTATAGTATAAGTGATATGATGGGAAAGAAATGAAAAAAAATGTAAAAAGTAATGAAAATAAGAATAAAAAAGTGAATATTAATTTCCAAAAAAGGGAAAAAAACAAATGGAAAGTTTATAGATGGACGGACCAAAATGGTAAAATAGGAAGTTTATAAAGGGACGACGAGAGTACGTGAATAAACATAATTAGAAGCTTCATAATTTTAAAAGATACAATGTTAGATTACATAAACCAAACATGCACATATCCAACGGTAACTTACTCGGCGAAAGTTCGCTATCAAAGAAACGGGCACCCAGCCATGATCGTCCATGTTAGACCTTAAGAAGCTATCTTTCACCAAATTATCATCACTGGAAAAGATTAATATTTGATTCAGCATAACTACACTCAACCAGGCATACATGAAGCGAAAAGATGAAACTTGAGCAGGTACTAAACTACAAGACAACTCACCTGAAGTAAAAGTCTATTTGCTTTACAATCATACTTGTTAAAGGATTCTCATTAGTAGGAGAAAATATCATAGGTGCGAGTGGAGTAACCATAGGCATAGGCCTAAAAGACTCCGGTGCCATTGGTGGAACATAGATAAAAGGAGATGCCATATCTGCTAGTCAAAAACAATTGTTAATAAAGCTAGAATAATCAAATTCTAAAAGAATGAAAATTCGATACTCACCAAACCCCATTTGTGGTCCAGGATAAACTCTCATAGGTGGGGGTGCCATGTAGGGGGCAGCACCAGGGGGCAGTGGAGGCGGCCCCATATATCCCATGGGGGGCGGCGGCATATATTGAGGAGGAGGAGGATGAACATCTCTTCGATCATGATCTCGCCGTCCACCACCATGATTATTGTGGTATTGTCCATCTCCACGAGGTCGGGACCCATAACCACCCCTTCTCGAATTATTCCTTTGAGAAGAATGGTCGTTGCTAGTATGTGACTGAGAGGCCCCAACTCCCCCAATTGGTCTTGCACCTCTTACAGAATTATCGACAACAGCAGGAATTATTGGATAAGGTACTTCAAAAACAGGAAATGGTGGTGGCATTGGGGGAGCTGGCTGATTAAAAGTATTATGAGATTGTCCACTCCCTGAAGAGTGGCCTCCACCACCAGCTCCTCCACCGCGGTTCCTTGTCCTTGGCCTACCGGACATTGAATTGTTTCCGGTAGAATTAACATGAGCATTATTAGTAATTGGTCGTTGAGGAGGTTGAGATATCAAAGGAGCCTATGAAACCAAATAAAAAAAAATAGATGCATTACAATTACTACTGGAGTCAATAAGAACATAATTGATCATTTTCAAGACTTACAATCAATATAAGAGAACAAATGTAATGCAGCAAGTATAAATATCTTCATATACAACAATAATAAAAGGGAAAACAGAATCACCACTGTCAATGTTTACACTGAAGAAATTAAAGCTGTAAATCTTTCAAAAATTAAGAAAAAAAATCTTGCAATATAAATAAGAATCATATACTTCAGTGTCTCTACAGATTAAAGTATTACCTTTACCGTTTAATAAATTTTGGGGAAAAAAAGGAAAGAAAACAAATCATATGAAAGAACTGAATCCCTAACCCAGAAAATCATAAAGGTAGTAGAGAATGAGGAGTTATATGATGATGTTACCTGCGATGATGACGCTGATCCATCAGACACAGGCCTGGGGGTATCCGACGGCGATCTCGTGACGGCCCGGACTTCAGATAGAGCGGGCCAGGAAGCAGTCCCACCCATAACAGAGGCTGGCTCAACGACGCCGTTTAACGGTCTGTTCCATGCGGGCCTCCTTGGAAGACCAGGGGCATTGCCATCGCCGTTGACGTCAGAGATTTCGGGCTGTGGTTCGGGCCCAGAACTATCAATTACAGAATTATCAGGAGCAGAAGTCTGGTCAACTGGCGGAGACGAAGAAGGCCCAGGAGCGGCGGCGGTGGCTGTCGCGGTGGCGGGAGGAGACAAGTTTTGCTCGGAATCGCCGCGGACTATGGAAGCCCAAGGGGAGGGAAGACTCTGCCGGCGAGAATGCGGACTGATGACGCCGCCGCCGTTTGGGTCGGAATCTGAAGTGGGCGGCGGACTATCCGTCACCATTCTAGGGAGGCCAAAATCGAAAGAAAGTGAATGTTCTGCTGAATGTAGTTTCTATACACAGATGAAAATAGAGAGAAATCAACTGAAAGTGGTGATCAGATTAGGGTTTCGGCCGCACAGAACGGCGATCAGAACTTTTCTCTCTCTAAAACAGTGTAGTGTGCTTTTTGACTGTATGGGTAAGAGAGCAGACCTGTGTCAAATTGGCCGACTTTTTTCTTTAAAAACCCTAACTTGGTGCTATAATTTTTTAATATTTTTTAAGTGAGATGTAACTCGTGTTTATCATTGTCAATTTTCCAAACTTAGAAAAATGGCAAACTACAATAAATTTTAGGGAAATTTTCTTTATAGTCAATTTTATTTGGCTAATTTTTTTTTTTTGCTATGTAATATCATTAAATTATTTTTCACCTATTCTAATAAATGTTTTACATAAATATCTTTCATTTAAAATTTATTATTATCAAATTAAAGCATTGAGATTACTGATAAGGTCCATTCTCAATAATTTCATATCATTCCTGCATTAAACTATAAATCATTCAGTACGGTCACATAACGAAATGCGCAAAGCAAATGTGAAAACACCACATACACATAAAAACTATATCTTTCCCAGATCAAACATTGAAACCACTAATAATATCTATTCCCAACAATGATAAATAATTCTCTTATGTAGTGTTTGTTTTCGTCTTGAGGTGGATAGAGCACATTCGGATGGAGAAAAAAAGTGGATGAGACAAATCTTGTGAATAGTAAAATTGTGTTTGGTTTGAATTGGATGTGGTAGAGGTATATGAAATTTTATGTCAGATCAATATTTTTTGGAGATGATGATATATTATTTTATTATTGTTAGTTAGTGGAGTAATGATTGAATGATTGTATATTAATTATAATATTTTGTAATACATAAATAATTTTAAAAAAGAAAAAAACTTGATAATGAATAGTTTTTTAGATAAATTAAATTGATAATAAATAATATAAAAATGTATATATGTAATAAATTTTTTCTATATATAATAAATAAATAAATTGATAATAAATTATGTATATATAATAAAAAAATATCTTTAATTCCGAAAACTGCATCCATATTATAAATAAAAAATTGCATCTGTATATAAATTAAATATAACTATAATTTTAATTAATTACATATACATAGTTTACATATATTAGAATATTCAAATATATATAAAATATATATAATTATAATTAATTCTTATTTTTATATCTTAATATTATATAAAGACGAAGTTATGAAATCAACCAGAATGCTCGATTTCAAAATTTCTCAATTCTCATTAATTCTGGCATTAAGAATTAATCTCAGCTTTACAATTTAAGTGTTTTAATCTTGACCATACATTTTAATATTTTATAAATACATATATATATATATATCTTATATAAATCTTATAAATATATTCATAATATCAAATCATTTATCTAATTTTTTAATCTCAACCGTTCATCTTAATTTATATACTTCTATAAATTTCAACTCCATAAACATTATTATTCTCATCTTTTAACTTTATTTCTTCGTGCGTCTCTTGCTTTTTTTCTTATTTCATTTCTAATGTTCTTATTTATCGTATTCTGATATTAGAATTGTGTATATATCTTTTTATGTTCAAATTTTTTTGCAGGTTCATATTTTACATTTAATAATTTGGTAAAATAATATTCTTCTCAATTGCTACACAATTTTCATTATTTTCTTTTGGATATAATGTTTAATTGTTATAATTGCAGATGTATTTGATTTAAAATTTTGATGTTTGAATTGTTTATTGTTCTTCTTAATGTTCTTCTTTTTCATGTTTTTAATATTCTGATATTGTTTATTTTTTTATGTTTAATTTTAATTACAGGTTCGTATTAAAATTATTGTGTCTGCGCCATTTATACCGTAAGTTATTTATAATTCTAAAAAATAATAATTAATTAGTATTTAAAGGTGTAAAGTTGATAGTGTACAGTTCTTTCAACTCTATGAAAGTAAAATTAGTGTATCATTTAATGGTATACTGGAAAATATAGTGACATGAGATGTAAAAAGAAGATGTTTGTAGGGGCTAGCACATTCAAATTTTAAATATTGTGTGGATAAGATAACCTCAAATTATATATATATATATATATATATATATATTTAGAAATATCGAATAAATCTATAAATCATTGGTACATATATATGTTAAATTCAAAAAATCAAGATTTATTGATTCATAGCTTTATATAAATCCTTAACCCTTAAATCAAAACTCACACGGCATCACAATTCTCAAATTCGATTCTTTACACCGTAATTTATTTACTTATTATGTAGGCATTGTATTGACCGTAATTGGTTTAATTAATTTTTATTTAATTTTAATTTTATTATTATTTTATAAATTATTTGCACATCTAAATTATCTAATCCTATTTATTATCATTATTATATTATTATTATTGTTGTTGTTTATGTATCACATTATTTCTAAGATGTTAAATCATTCGCAGATGAATATTATACGTGGATCTAATCATCATTTTTTATACTTACTAATGTGTTTATATTATTCAAAAATTTAATAATATTTTATTTTAGAGTAAGGTTTGTGTGAAAGTGGTTCATATCATGAATCACTTTTTAATAAACTAAAAAAGATAAACTCATAAAAATAAATCTTATATGATTTTTTATAATTTTCTTTAATCATAAAAAAATAAATCTTATAAAATATTATCTCTTGATTCTATTTATCTAATCCTCTTTTGTTTGTATTATTTAAGAGCGACTAAATTTTATAATATTTTTTAATTATAATAAAATAAGTTTATAAATATTATGTTCTTGATTTTCTTTTGATATATTTATATAATAATAAAAAATTATAATTCAAATATTTTTTTGTTTATCTTTAAATATAATAAAATAAGTTCTAGATATTTCTTGATTTCCTTCCAATATAACAAGTTAAATCTTATTAATTTTTTTTTTTAAAATTTTTTATCCTTATTTCAATTCTATAAACATGATAAATCAAAAGTTTTTTGTTACAAAATATATTTCAATTATAAATGATTACTATTTTTAGGAGATAAAGTTATTTTTTGACTTATTTAATTAATTTTAAATTTAATTTGTATAATATTTAATTAAATCAATACAAAAAATTAAATAAATTAAACAAAAATTAATTATCTTATAACTCAGTATTATATTTATAAAAAAATTTATTAAGCAAATAACAAAATTATAATTTTTTATACATATAATTTATATTTTATATCGAGAAAATGCGCGGGTATACGTACTAGTTAGTTTATATAAATTAAATAAAAATGTATATGAAATATGTGAAAAAGAGATAAATAAATATATATTTGATATGTAAGATAAAATTATTATGATTGATATTGAATTATGTGAAATAAGTTTGTAGATTTATAATAGATGGTGAATGTATATTTTGGATAGGATGAGATTTGCAATCCAAAAAATGGATGAGATGGAAAAAATTCATACCCCATCCGTAAACAAATACTCCCATACATTTTCAAGTAGGATACAATTATACAAAATTGCAAAATTTAAAAAATGGAGTATCTTTTTGTATTATTATGGCCAAAATACAATTTAGCCACATACTATTTTCTCTAAATTTTATGTTGAATAATAATATATTTTAAATATTTTGAAATTTAATTATAATAGAGATAAATAATAAAAAAACATTATATATGAACTAATACCATAAAATATATGAATTAATACCACACTATATAAATTAACACCACAAGTAATAAACTAAATCACATTATATATAAATTAACACATTACTATATTAACACATTGTATATAAACTAACACTACACACCAAAATATATATTATTGCATAAAATAAAATATGTTATGTATGAAATTATTATCGTGAATACTATTCACATAATAACTATGCATCCAAAATTGTTCTGCATTGATTAAAAAATATATCTTTCTATGAAAAAATAAGTCACATCATTTATATTTTATTATTAATTCTGAATTTATGTTTAAATTGTTGTATGCACTCCAATAAGATTAATTTTTTTTAGTTTTCTAAGTGAGATTTAACTCGTGTTACAAATATTGATTTTTAATAACTCAACAAAATAGTTCTATATTGATGGAAAAAAGGGTAGTTATAAAGATGGGCAGTTTTATTAGGTTTATTACAAAGAGGGGTAAATGTCCAATTTTTAGAATATATGTATATTCATTCTGAATGTGCTTTTAAGTGTGTATTTTTTTATATTTTTGCACACCAACCCCTCTTTGCAATTTAAAGAAAAAGTGTGCCATTTTTCTTTTTCTCGGAAAAAAAATGGCTCTCTCTCTATATATTTATTCCACTATTCTTAATGCATAATTAAATTGCTCTACATTCCAATAAAAATATAATTTTAGATTTATTAACCGAGATATAATTCATATTTATAATGATTTTTTTAAGTTAATTAATCAACTATTATAATTTACTAAGATAAATAATTACAATAATTTCTTCTACCACTAATTATATAACATATCTTTTCGTCTCACTATAAATTAGAATTGCAATCATATATGACAATAATTTCTTCTACAATTGGGTATATGAAATATATATCTTTTCTTCTCGTTATAGAATGGAACCATAATCATTACAAAAAAAAAAAATCGAGAAATTAATACAGCTCTCTATCCTATGATACGAAAAAATTAGAGTGTCATCATTTATATTTAACAATTCTTATTGAATACTAAAATTGTTGTACACACTAAAATAAAATATATAATTTTAATTTTTGTAAGTGTAATTTGTCGATTTTCAACAATTTATAAAAATCGCTCTATATTGATGGGCAAAAGTATGGCTCTTTATCCAATAACATGAAAAAAATAAGAATGTCACACTAATATTATATTTGAAAGAGTAATATAGTAATTTTTCTGTGCACATTTAAAAAAAAAATTAGCAGGTGACCTTAATTATTTGATTCGTTGGTGCAATTAGTTTATAAGTTTTGGGCTTTTTAAAAATATATTCTTATTGGACTCAAAGGATGTTGGTTTTTAACACTGAGCCTACTTAGAGATCCAAAAACTTTGGGCTGGTACTTAAATTTGGGCATTGTTTGGGCTGAATGGAGGGCACATTTTCTTCATGGGCCCGACTATATACCCCTCCAATTTTAGGAGATACGCCTACATACATTATCAAATATCTATTTTAATTATTTTTATATAAAAATTTGAATTAAATATATATTAATTTTGATATATCCATAAAAATATAATTGTTAAATATTTATCTTAATATTGGTAAAGACGGTAAAATTGTTGCAGAAACTTAGATATTGATTTGCAGGACTTGGGAAAATTATTGTGCGGTTGAAAAACGGGGAAGAGGAGAAGGTGGTTGATGTGTTGGAAAGGGGTAAATTAGAATAAGGGTGATTTACATAGTACAATTAAATTAAGGGTGCTATTATATAATTCAACACTAAAAAATCAACATTTAAAAGTGCAACACTTTGTGTGGATCCTCCACCTGCAATCATCAAATTATCTCACTCACCAATTTTCCTCTCTCCTAATTCTCTCTCCGTATTTCAAAAATTGAAAACATTCATTACCCAACTAGACAATTCAAAAAAATTGAAAATCTTCTTTCCCCTGATTCTCTCACCTCTCTCAATTTGAAATCTGAATTGCTCATTTCCATCTCCACTCAAAGCTTCAAAACCTGCGATCTTGAAGGAGCGGCGAAGGAGCTTTGAACCTTTGAATCGGCAGTTGGAATTCCGTCACGGCGGCAGCCAGTTTCGTGTAGGAGGCAGAGTGTTTCGATTTCCGGTGCGGCGGAACTTTGGTGGTGGCTTGCGATTGTCGATGGTTTTCAGTCAGCAACTTTGAACGGCTGTTGGTGGCATCGAGCGGGGCTTCCGGAGAGCAGGGCAGCGTCGATTTAGGACTTCGGCTGCTGCAGCGATAGCAGAGGAACAGGGATGTGGGCGTGTCCGGCGAGCTTCGAGCTTTGGCCACGGGGGCTGCTTCCTCAGTAATCATTTCCGGCAGTGGTGTGTGGCCAGTTCCAGGCTGTAAGTGGAGATGGTTGCTTCTCTCTCTTCTAATTCAAATGGACCGGAAATAATTCACATGGGTTTCTTTTCCTGGCTTTGATTTTATGAATTAATCCTGAAGACTAGAGCTGTCAATTGGGCCGGGCCGGCCCAGCCGGGCCCATCGGGCCAACAACTATTTTTCAGGCCGGCTGGCCTGGCCCGATTGTTACCGAGCCATGATTTTTTAGGCCCGTCCTGGCCCTGGGCGGGCTGCCGGGCCATCCGGCCAAATCGACCCGCTTTTTTTAAAATTTAAAATTTCTAAATGCATGCCACAAACTAAGTTTAAAATACACACAATTTCCAATAGAAGGAATACCCTCTGTAGGATAGGAAGACATAAAAAAATGTTAATGAGATGTACAAACTGGAAGATTAAAAAGAATCTCAAGAATGTAAAATAACACTAAATGGTGCATGAGAAAATCTGGAAGATTAAAAAAGAAAATACTATTCAAGCAAGCAACCACTTCAATGCTAATTGCACATATTCATGCTATTAGAAGTCCTATGATTCTAATTTCTAAGCATTCTAATGACACAATCATCATGTCACACTTTAAAGAAAGAGGATAAGAAAGATAGCAAGCACACAAAAATCATAGTCACACGAAGTCATAGTCTAATGTCATCACAATTCACAACATTACAAACAAAAAAAATCTCACAAATCACAAGCAATAAACCATCTAATAAGTCTGAATTACACTTTCATAACAAACGTACGAAATTCAAATTTCATAATAAACCATCTAATAAGTCACAACCAATAAACCATCCGCTCAAGAAACAACACTAGATTCTTCCATGAACAACAGTATCTCCTGCATCTGAATTTAAAAACATAAGAAACATGAGATTGAAAGTCAAATAATTAGTTTCTTGAATACATATAATAAGTAAAAACTTAGAATATTTTTATTATTACTTGAAGATCCAATTTCCTTGAAACCATGCAACCAACTACGAGTGCAAATGAGAGATTGCAAGTTTTCTGGAAGTAAGGAACTTCTATACTTGTTCAAAATACGACCACCAATACTAAATGAAGATTCTGAAGCAACAGTCGTAATTGGAATGCTAAGAACGTCACAAGCCATCAATGAAAGTTGGGGAAATCGGTCTTTTCTAGACTTCCAATATTCAAGTATATCCGGTCCTACTTCTGATTCTTCAATTGGGAGATCTTCAAAGTATACATCAAGTTCAGATTTTCCATTGGTCGAACTTAGTTGCCTTTTCATATCTTGCTTATACTCCTAAATTAGACAAACACATAACATAAATATTATAAAACTAGATTAGATATATATGTGAATAAATATAGTTAAGATCAATAAGATAATAATACAACTCAAACTTACTTGGAATAGCTTCTTATCCGAGTCATCGTTGTCAATGCTCCTTGATTGTGAAATAGAAGTGGAGCTTCTTGATGAGCTAGGCACAACTCCATCTTTTTCATACTCTTTAAAAAGAGTATACATTGCCTCCTTTATCTTGCTCACATTTTCTTCATATGAGTCTGGGTGAAGCTTCTTGTAGCAATAGTTCAAAAAGAACAACTTTTAGGTTGGATCAAAAATACTTGCAAATGCAAGAACAAGAGGGCATTCATTCCAATATTTGTCAAATTTGAGTTTCATTTTTTGGCACATCCCTCTTATCACTTCATCCTCATTATCCAAATTATCCTTCAATTTCAATCCAATCATAGCAATTTGTGCAAAATATAAGTTGGAAGTGGGATAAGATGATCCTGACATCAAGTTAGTGATTTTGTAAAATGGGGCCAAGAAAGAACGCATTGTCACCCCTCTTTCCCACTCTTCTTCAGTTGGACAACACTTGAAATGCTTATCATACAAAGACATGGAAGCAAATGCAGACTGATATTTGATTGCACTATCGAGCATCAAATATGTAGAGTTCCATCTTGTTGACACATCTAGCCTCAAAAAGCCACCACCAACATCAATCAAATTTCCTTCTTCAATGCATCTTCTAAATAACTTCAACCTCCCCTCCGAAGACTTAACATACTTGACACTTTCTTTAATTTTTTCCACTGATTTTGATGCCTCCTTTAAGCCATCTTGAACAATGAGGTTCAAGATATGAGCACAACATCTCACATGGAGAAACTCACCTTTACATAGTAAAGTATTTTTCCTGTTAAGTCTCTCTTTTACTATCTTTACCATGGCATCGTTGGTAGAGGCATTGTCCAATGTGATAGTAAAGATTTTAGAACTTAACCCCCAATCCTCAAGTGCTCTAAGTAGCTGCCCCGATAGTTCATCTGTTGTGTGTGGACTCTCCAAGTCACAAAAGGCAAGTAACTTAGAGTTTAGCTTCCAACTTTGATCAACATAGTGAGCGGTTACAGTCATATAACCTTTTGTAGTCACAGCAGTCCATGCATCTGAAGTCAAGCATATTTTACCAGGAATATTTGCTAACACACTCTTAAGTTTTATCTTTTCAATCAAATACACACTTTTAACTTCAGAAGCAGCAGTGTTTCTCGAAATAGGCATGAAATCGGGATTTAAGATTCTATTAGTCTCATGAACTCCTTCATACTCAGCATAGTTAAATGGAAGATCATGCTTGATAATAGTCCTGGCAAGTGATTCCCTATAAGCCTTGACATCAAATTTATACTTTTTCAAGAGTGCAGCTTGATTATCTAGCAAAGAACCCACATCATGAAACTTAGGAGTCTTAAAGCACTTATCAAAATGACGCCTTAAATGATTTGTGCCTGAGTTCGTATTGCACGTATACAATTTGTCACAATGCAAGCACTTACATTTTTCTACCCCATCAACCACACCAACCTTTTCAAAGTAATTCCATACCTCAGATGCATTGGACTTAGGCCTCTTAAATCCCCCACCACCACGCTCATCATTTTCATCCTTACTAGTACTCTTATTTTTAACACTAGCACTAGAAGTACCCTTACGTCCAACAGAGGCAGTAGTATTACATGTGGCTGTGGCTGTGGTGCTCTTAAAAGTTTGAGGCTCTTCTTCAAACATTTCCAAGTCATCATCTCCAAACTTTTAGTAGAATCCATGTTATAACTACAAAGCAAATAATAGATAAGACAACAATTAAT
Source organism: Prunella vulgaris (assembly GCA_026898435.1). Classification (NCBI taxonomy): domain Eukaryota; kingdom Viridiplantae; phylum Streptophyta; class Magnoliopsida; order Lamiales; family Lamiaceae; genus Prunella; species Prunella vulgaris. Next base: position 405,459 of record JAPKLY010000078.1, on the reverse strand, counting down.
TACTCATATATACTAAAAATGCTTTGATCTAATAAGTAATAACTCATATACTTAAAATGATTTGATATACTGCAGTTTACTGATATTGTACACATTTTGATATTGTACACAAATTAATTTATTTGAATGTTCTACTCACAAAATGCAACACAAAAGTAATTTATTTTAAGTATAAAAAAATACCTTCAGCATGGACGGCAGTGACGACTGGCGAGGGAGGCAGCCGGCGTGAGACGATAGTGGCGACTGGCTGTGGTGCCGGGTGTGTGTCTGCGTCTGCGTGGGTGTGGTGCCGGGTGTGTACCTGCGGCTGCAAGGGAGGCAGCGCCGGCGTGACAGTGGTTGTCGCAGCCAGCGACGACGGCAAGTGGACGCGGCGTGCGTGGGTGGTTGTCGCGGTGTCGCCGTGAGTGGAGGCGGAGCCGGCGTGGGAGGCGGCGGTCAGAGGCTCAGATCGTGCGCTGGTGGACTGAGTGGAGTGGCTGCTGCCTGCGGGTTTTGAATCTTTTGATTAGGGTTATTTTTACTTGGGCAGTTGGGCTGGAATCTGGACTTGGAACTTGGGCTGGCAAAGTGGCAATTTTGGCATGAAAGTATGAAACTAGGATTAACTAAAAAAAAAAAAAAAACTACCGGGCCAGCCCGAGCCCGAACGGCCCGACGGGCCTAGCAGGCCGGGCCAAATAGACCCGGTTCTTTTCGGGCCGGTAATTTTCGAGCCCGTCCTGTCCTTAAGGCCGGGTTTTACGGGCTGGCCCGTCGGGCCGGCCCATTTTGACAGCTCTACTAAAGACCAACTCATTTCCTTTCACCACTCCTACCTTTTTTTTAGTTTTGTTAATTTTGATTTAGATGAGGATTTAGGGATTAGATAGGTTAATTATGAATTTTTTTTTAGTTACACAGGAATGGGGCTGTGCGTGAATTTCAGGGGAGGCAATTTTTGCCGGTGGGTGGTTGTCGACATTAACGGCGGCTGAGGTGAGGGGTGGAGTTGCTCAATTTTTAACAGGGGCGAAATTCCAGTGATGTGGTGCTGATGACGAAGATGATTATGTTGTGGCTTCAATTGGCCCATTCCATTTATTTTGTTGTTGATATTCTTCTCGGCCCATTCCTTCGATAATTATGAAATTTTTTTATTCATTTTTTTTGTATTAAGAAATAAATTAGAGGTATTCAATACTTAAATTTTGACATCTCAATATGTGTATAAACAAATAAAAAAATTGAAATATTAATCTGAATTAAGCAAAATAAAAAATTTCAAAATTATAAAAAATTCAAAACTAAAATCCGAATGTGTAAAAAAAAAAATAGTAGTATTCACAATTTTGAAATTTGAAGATAAATATTCAACAGCAATTTAGTAGTATTCACAAATTTGAAATTCGAATATAAATATTCGAATTTAAAATCTGAATATGTAAAAAAGATTTAAATCTGAATATGAATATATGAAAATGAATTACAATCTGAATATGTGTATAAGAATTAAAATCTTAATATCTGCAAAATCCGAATATATGTATATGAATATTAAACAAAAAAAAATATTCAATGAATATAAAACAAAAAAAATTATTCAATAAAATCTTAATTAAAAGAGTCGTGTCTGGTGGTGATGGAAACATGAAAGTGTTTTTTAAAATTTAAAAATAAAAATTTTACAGATAAAGGATTACACATCTGATCCTCATCTTAAAAATTTAAAAATAAAAATTTTAGGAGAAATGTAGTTTGTGGTGCGTGTCCTATTTTCATATATGTTGTGCAACAAAAATAGCAACTAATGGATTACACATCTGATGATTCTGATCCTCATCTTAACTTCCAACAATTTATTTTTATTTACTTATAAAATAATTTAGAAAGCATTAATGTAACCATTAAATTAAAACGTGGTTAACTTCAGAAAAAGAGAGGGGAAAAGAAACGAGTGAAAATGGGAGGGGAGAGGAAAGAGAGAAAGTCAAAACAAGAGAGAGAGGAGAGAAAAACGAGTGAAAAGGGAGTGCTCCAAGTCCTTGGGCTGAGAGGAGAGAGAAGAAAGTCAGAAAAAGATAGAGAGGAGAGAGAAACGAGTGAAAAAAGGCGGAGAGAGAGAGGAGGGAGGTATTGCCACGAATATTGAGATATATTGTTTATTTAGTAGAAAAAATGTTGTGTTTGTTAATAAATTGTTGTATTTGGAAATATGTAATAAAGTGTGTTGTGTTTTTAAATATGAGTTTTGTATTTATTGCATTTTGTAATTCTTCCTTAAAATAACTTTTTTTAATAAAAAAATAGAAAATTAGGTGTATCTTATAATATTTGAGGGTATATACTGGGAACGTTTCTTCATAAAAAATGAAGAGGAGTGAGTTTTTAAAAAATATAAAAAATATATATAAAAATTATAAAAATTGTATGTTTATCTCTTATTTAAATGCATTATGTAAACTGCTCCTTTACGAAGCTGTCCCTATTCCATCCTCCCAGCATATATATATATATATATATATATATATATATATATATATATATATATATTTGGATGCCCTAAAATAAATTTTAATTTTATAAATGACAAAAATAACTTTGCTACACATAATCTTTAGAGTATACTATAATATAATGTTAATGATGTTTTATACAATTAACCCTAATGTGAACTTCCCATTTGATATACGTGTGCTTTTCTATCAATAACTTGACAGAAATCAATTAAATTTCGTATGAGACTATTATTAAACGAAATCCTATGAATCCCAAGGCTGGGACTTAGAGCTAATATGTTCATCTTTAAGTTTTAAATTCAAAACTAAAAAAAAAAAAAATTGATTAATTCCTGAGATGCATTATTGACTACTACAAAAATGACCTCATTTAGGTCCTCCCATTCCCAGATTTGGGCAACCAATATTACATTGTGTTATGAGATTTATTGTTAAGGACGTATTTATTTTGGTTCAGGATTTCTTGGCTTGAACATCTTATAATTAGTTATGCCCTTTGCATTTGAGTTTTGTAATAGAATCTCTTGGCTTGGAGTCATTGTCATAGGTCGGAAATTGATTTTCTGCTGGGCAGTGAAACCAGCAAATGGTGCTGGGTACTAAAACGGTATCGTATTATTAAAATATATATTTTCTTCTTTTTAGTTTTGACCAAGACATGATTTTTTTGTTACCGTGATAATGAGTTAAAAAGGAGGAAATAGTTTAACCATACGTCACCGTTTTAGTAACCAACACCATTTGCTGGTTTCATTACCCAGCAGAGGATCCATATCCTAATAGGCCTGTCTTTAGTATTTGTATATTATAATAAATATTTTGACTCAGTATATATGCATTGGAGTTTTTATTTAATTTTGTGCTTTCTCTTATTAATAATTTTTTTATGATTAAGAAAATAAAAAATTCTGAAATGTATTATTTCTTATAAAATTTTATTCGGACATTAGTTAGGGCACTCACTAGTACGGTGGGATGAGTTTTCTGAATGAGATCCAAATTAATCAATTTTTGAGCCGTACAAAATTAAATGAAAAAGTCGAATTGAGATTATAATAAGATAAAATTTAAGTAATTAATTTTAGAAGCCGGTGGCCATATGATTGATCAATCATTAGCTAGCATGTCAATTAGGTATGATGATGATGACAGATATCTGGTTGAGATATAAAAAAACCCGTCATGCCTTTAATAGTTTCATTCCTTCAATCGTTAAGAAAATGAATTTGTTATGTATTTAATTTAAAAATGAGTGTTATATAAAATTGATTTATAATAAATTTATAGTAAAATTATTTTAAAATTTATATTTAATAAAGAGTATCATAAAATTTATCTGAAGTATAAAATTTGACTTTATTGCAATTTAATTCACAGTATTTTTCGAAATTCTATTTTAAACTAAATTTTTTAATTTTATTAAAAAAACTTACAGTCTAAATTGCAATATAAATTACAACATTTTTCTGAAATGCATTTTAAGTTAGACTAAGGTTCTTGTTAAAATAAAGTTTAATCTAACTAAGATTAAAAACACGTTTATCTCTGTATGTTGATTACGTAGCGTTTACGTGACAATGATCCACAATAAAAATTAAATTACGAGCCAAAATTTTAAATCAAAATTTTAAATTCGAAACAATTTTCCAAAATTTTATGTTCTAATTTCATTTAACACTAATTTTATTAGGATTAATCTTATTTATTATTTGGTAGTTAAATTAGTTGTTTGAAAATCTTTTGAATTTGATACTTACTTTTCAGTACAAAAAAAAAAAAACAAATTTCAATACAAAATGAGATTTTTTCTGTTGGAATCATTGATTTCAACAATAATTCCAATTGAATTTTAATCATTAAAAATATCCGTTGAAATTGTAAAATTTTCACAAATTATTACATTTGTATATATTGATCTAGAAGTCTCCATTTTTCAATAGAAGTAATAAACTGATTTTTGCATTTCCAATAGAAAAAACTTCATTTTCTATTGAATTTTTTTTGTAGTAAAAGTGAGTATCAAACCCACATGATTTTCAAACAATCAATTCAGCAAACAAATAAAGAAAGAATAATTTTTATAAAAAAAATGGTGTTAAATGAAATAGGACAGTAAGGTTGTGGAAATTAAATTATTTGGGATTTGAAAATTCAATTTTAGGTTTTAACACGTGATTTAATTTTTATAGTGAATCATTTTCACGTGGACACCACATAAAAACTATACAGAGATCACTTAATCTCAAAATAGTTTATATTAAATTTTTTAATAAGATTACAAAATTTAATTTAAAATGTAATTTCAAAAAAGGTTTTGATTTAGATTGCAATTAAAACTTTAAGTTTTTGCCATGTAATATATGTTTCTTATGGATTATTGTCGTGTAAATGCCACGTAAGCTTCGAACAGAGACAAATATGTTTATAAGTCTTAAATTACAATAGTCGTGCAATTGCAAAAATACGTTAACTTAAATCTTTTTTAACAAAATCCAAAATGTAGCATAAATTACAATTCCGAAAAAGATCATGATTAATTTAAACTACAGTTAATTAAGCCATAAAAAAGTTGGGTAAAAATGAACATTTACATTGTAATATCACAGCCCTAATTTTTTATACTTAAATTTTTTATACTCTTAATTAAATATTTAATACTTTAAAATAATTTTATAATAAATTTATCATAAATTATTTTTTTACAAAAATTCATCTTATCTAAGTAGTAATTCCTCCAATTTACGAAGCAGGTGGACATCGAATATTAAATACCCATGTAGTATATCTTTTTTCATCAAAGTTATGTAAAATGGACTATTTCTAAATTTTACTTTTAAGGGAGTCAATCTTTTTATACATAATAATATCAATGTATAAAAAAAATGTTTTTAACATATATTAATAAAAAAAATTCAACTTGTTGTATTTTATTTTACTGAATTTTGAATATATGTCGATATAATATATATGATCCATTGATTATTAATTATTTCATCTTCTACACAACAATATACAATGTGGAACAATATATATGTAACAAATAATTTCATAAACGGATTCGAGATTTTGATGCAAAAGTTAGAGGAACTCTCTTATGAAATATTTTTAAAAAAGAAAATTCCAAAATTTGTGAGTCATGCATTGCTCCAAAATATTAAAATTTGGGGATCCTAAATGGATTAAATCGGGTCAAATAAATTAAAATATTTTAAAAAGTTCACATAGGACTTAGTTTAAAATTTTCGCTCCCTATATGAATAAATGTGTGTTACTTAAAGACAAAATGTGTGTTAATAATCCTTAAAATAATAATTTTTGTACTTTTAAAGTAACTATATATAATTGAATATGTATTTTTACAAGAATAAACATGTATTTTTAAATTTTTTTATTTATGTTGATACTATGTTTTTTAACGTAGTAACACATCTTTATTTAAATAACTTACATGTGTTACAAGGAAATATATATTTTCTTAAGTACAAATTAATATTTGTAGGTATAGTAACACACATTTGCTTTAACAGTATCACACATTTGCTTTGAGTTTGTGTTACTATTTTGACAAATATGTGTTACTGTAAAAAAATATATTTCTATAAGTTTATATATATATATCTTAATTTATTCACAATCCCTTTAAGTTTAGGTATTATTTTATGTAACAACAAGCTTTGAACTTTTTGTGTGTGTTATTATATGAAAAGTAATTTTTTGATAAAAATAAACTAATATTTGTGAAAACTCAATATTTGTTCTTATAGTAATACACATTTTGCTCTTACACTGTATGAAAAAATATTAATTTCTACAGAAATAATAAAAAAATATTTAGTTTGATAGTAACACACGCATTTTGTCTTCCGATAACACACATTTTCTCTTATAGTAATATAAACTGAGAGAGAAAATCCTAAAATTTATCTAATGTGAGATTTAATTTTTGGGATAATTGTTCAAATTCGATCCGACTCGGTCAAGATCCGAGAATTTTTTAATATGAAATATTTCAAAATAATAATTTGTGGAAAAATTAACTCAAAAAGAACGAAATAACAAAATTATATAAATTTAACGTATTTTAATTTGAATATGTATATGTATGTATAGTAGAGAAAATTCCCATACCTTGTAAAGTCGTCTTACATCTTCTGTTTATTCTTACGCGTGGCATTAGAAAGATAGCCACACGCAGAAAAGTTTGACGTGGAAGGGACGCTACTTGTAGCTGCTGACATATGCACAAAGTCACAAGAACCATAAGGCGCGGTGTTGTATTACACCTGCTAACTCTTTTCTTGCCTCATTTGTTTTTCTTTCTTCCAAGTCAAAATAACTTCAAACTTATAAATGCAAGCACTTCTTTCGAAAATAAAACTTTTAATTTCTTCTTCATTTTATTCTTTTACATTTCTAAATTTTCAACTATGGGAAACGTTCTATGCCCCAAAATTCAAGGTATTCCAATTCTCAATCTTTGAGCAAACCTATAATTGTACATATTGTTAATTTATTTTGGGATCGGACATGTTTAATTAATTGTATTAGTATACATGTTTTGTTTCTCATTTTTAATTAAATATTCTGCACGTTTCAGTTATATGCATTAATCTGCGGAAGAAATTGCATTTTAATTTAATCCCACCGAATGCGCATCCCAAATATTTTAAATTTGGTCCAAAAAAAATGCAATTCACTCATAGTCTGATCTGCACGTTTCATCTTTATGACTAAATACATACACAATATATATATATATAATTGGTGGATTTGAGACCTACCAACTCCTCTCATTAATTTTGATCAGGTAGTCATGGAAAAGGAGATATGGATAGCTTAATAATAAGGGGCAGATCAAATAACGTGAATGAAGAATACAAGCAAGCCTTTAGGACAAAATCGTACATTGAAATTTTGAACAAAGTTCAAGGCCATCTTGTGACAACACCATCGACGTCGACATGTCTTGATCATGCACATTCCGGCGCCACCGCCTCCCCGCCACAATTAGTTCCCCATCTCCCGAGATATTTACTCGACCCCCATCAAGAATCCTTGATTTCCGATGCTTCAAACCCTAATCATCAATTTCTTGCCAATTACTTCAAGATTAGCATGGAAGCTTCCAGAATCTGCGAAACCCTCCTCACCAACATCCACCATGCACGCATCAATCACCGCAGGATCAAGAAAGCGATCAAACGGCTACCAATCGATTCAAGCCCCAGCGACGACGAATACCGAGTTCTGTACAAGAACCTCGCCTCCTTCGCCTCGCGGGGAAACCCCTTCTCGACGATGAACCCTCAGAAGTTCCAAGAGCTCCACCACGATCACGAGGTCTTGTTTCGAGAATTGACTATGAGATTTAGAAAAATAAGTAGGAGGAAAAAGGTGATGAGGCTGATCAAAAGATGCACGAGTGGCATACTAGTGATGGGGTGCGGCGCAGTTGCCATAGCTCTATTGATCTTGCTGATGCATAGCACGGTGGGGTTGGTGGGTGTATTAGGGTTGGTGATGTGGTCTCCGGTGGCGAAGAAACTGCAAGAAACGAGGCGTAGACGCAACGAGGGATGGCTCGACGGGGTGGTGGTGGAGCTGGATATAGCGGCGCGAGGGGTGTACATAATGATCAATGACTTTGGGACAATGAGCCAGATTGTGAAGAGGTTGAGGGATGAGTTGGAGAGAAGGAGACATTTGGCGGGTGTATGTGTTGGAAAAGGGAAGAATGAGATGTTGAAGAAAGTGGTGAGGGATTTTCAAATGCACGAGGCTTGGTTTGTGGAGGAGTTGGAAGAGCTAGAGAAGCAAATATGCTTGTGTTTTCTGGACATAAATCGATCCACAAGGCTACTTGAGAGAGAGATGTTTTATGGATAATTAAATTGGTGTCGTAGTTTTTTTCTTTTCTTTTTTTGAATAATTTTATGTTATTGTTGAAGTGTATATATAGTTGTTCATTTGCAGGACATATCGAATTAGGTGTTCTATCATCTATTCCCCGATGAACCATATGTCTTGGTTATTTTTTATGACACCAATTAGTTTGGGTGGGCAATCGTAGGAAAAAAAATCTTTTCATGCTAGCAAATATAAAACATTATGTATCTTTTAAATTATATATACAAATATATAATAAATTTTGAAAGGTAAAGTTTTGTATTATGAAAATTGTTCATGATAAATTTATTATTAAACTGTATTAAAGTATCAAATATTTCATCACGAGGATAAAAAATATCAAAAGTATTAAAAATTGGGTCAATAATATTGTATTTTAATTGTTGTTGCTTTTTTTTTCTGCTCAAAATTTTGATACTCCTAATGAATTTTTTGATACTTTAAAACAATTTCATAATAAGTCTCAAATGAACCAATTTCATTGAATCTACTCAATTTGGAAAATATTCAAAATCTCGGACGAAATTGCAACTGATATGTATGTGTTCACCTAATTTCAACCCCTACACTATAAAGAAATTTGTGTTTTTGCGATTGAAATTAGCGATCACTTATATATCAGACTCTAGTAATATAAATTAGCAACCAACATAAACTGGTGGTCAAAATATGTTAAGATTAGTAGTCGGCCTCCACATGGATTGCTAATCTGACAAAAAAAAAAAATGAATCCCTTAATTGGTGGTCCTTAAACTGTTTACATTAGCGACCTCCAAGGTGGTCACACTATCCAAATATTTGATTAACGACAACCTATGCAGTTATTTTATCTGAACGACAAATTTTGAGACCATTGAGGCGGTTTTAAATTTTAAACAATTGATTAGAATCGCCAATTTGATGTCATTTATTAATGTCACTTTTTCAAAAATAATTACGGGTCTTAAATTATTTAAAATGATTGGACAAGGTACTAACCAAGGTGAGGGTCGAGGCCGGGGTAGGGGGAGAAGATACAATCGAGATCGACCGTCCTAGAGGTCAAATGGCCCAAGAGCTATGATGGAATTCTCTTCAGAGAGTGGTCCATTTTGCAGTCATCCTCATTTGCGATCGGCTCCTCTTTCTCATGGCAGCATCTTGTATAGGACTGTCATATCACTTCTATGCCCAACGGAGAAATGTAAGTTTTTAATAAAAATTTTATTTTTAATTATGTTAAGGGTTTATATGGATCACTGACCTGGCTCCTCCACCTCCTCCTCATTGCGTGATTAATCAGAGATATGTATGGATCATTGACCTAGCAAGAGTCTAGATCAGGATTAGATCTTATAAGGATCGATTACGTGGAGCATCCAAGGATCTAAATTAGATCCCATTCGGATTGCTGACGTGGAACATCTAATGATCCATATTAGATCCATTTTGAATTGCATACGTAGAGTTTCATTAGATGATGCAGACGATCTGCATTTTGGATTGCTGATGTAGACGATCCATAGGTATTCAGATTCACCGATTTAGGCTAACCCACTGAACTCGTATTTTTAGGAAATGGATCTTCTGTTGGACAATTAAACCAACAAATGATGCTGGGTACTAAAACGATGGTGTATATCCCTTTTTTATTTTCTTTTTTTTTAGTGAGGATCAAGTCATGATTTTTTTATTATCGTGTTAATAAGTTTAAAAAGTGATATATGCCACCGTTTTAGTACTCAACATCATTTGTCAGTTTCACTTCCCATCAGAGAATTCATATCCGTATTTTTATGTCTCCAAAGAATTAGAGAGGGTTAAAGCTATGAACAATGGTGAATAGCCAGGAACAATGGGACACAATCGCAACTAATTGCCAAAAAATCAAAACCATGGCTGGTTCCTCAAAAGAGCCAAAAAATATATTCACCAAAGCCCATTGGTTAAAAAATGATCAATTTTTTTTTTTATCGATAAATGTTAGTTGTTAGTAGTTAGTACACCAAGTCTCCAAACACTCCAAGCCAACCTTATAACTCCCTTCAAATTTGTTTCCAAAGAGGGAATCAAACCCGGGGCACTCACTCAAGTGAGGAGTCCGGTGACCAGGTGAGCTTGTTGATAAAAAATTTTAATGATGTATTTATGTGGCTATTATAACATCTAATTCTACCAAACAATAATCTAAGAGCATATGTTCTTGAGTAGATAATATAAAGAGAGAAAGTGGAGAGTTTAGAGAGAGAAAGTATAAGTGTATTATGATTAAGTTGGAGAAAGAGAATTACAAGAGAGACCTATTTATAGGTGTGCAAGTGTGAGGTGACACCTTATGAGCCTATTGGGCTCTTGGTGTTGACGAGGGTCCTTGACCCTCGTCTAGGTCCCTCACAGTGCACCCTTTAGAGAGCTTTGTCCTACTACATATCTATTTGCCCTCTATACACCCGTTGCCTATCGCCTCTAACCTCGGCGGGCTTCCGGACGAGCTTGAGTGCCTTCTGCTTATTTCGGGGACAATGTAGTGGTGGACTCTTGCTTGGTCTCCTCGGATAGGGGCGAACTTCTTTCCTAGTGAGGAAGCTCACCTATGACTCTCTCTCCTGGTGCAATTAGCCATTGGTTTTGGCCCATAGGGAGCTTGGGCGAGGTTCTCACCTACCTCACCGAGCTTTCCTGTGTTAACCTAGGTCAAGGCTGGTGACTTAACTCCTACACAAATTGGCGACCTTCTTAACCTTGGCTATTTCATGCTAAGCTGGCTCTTGACGAGCTTTTTCATGTTGGCCAACTCCTGACGAGCTTCGTCATGTTGTCCAACTCCTGACGAGCTTCTTCATGTTGGCCAACTCTTGACGAGCTTCTTCATGTTGGCCAACTCTTGACGAGCTTCGTCATGTTGGCCAACTCCTGACGAGCTTCATCATGTTGGCCAATTCCTGACGAGCTTCGTCATGTTGGCCAACTCCTGACGAGCTTCGTCATGTTGGCCAACTCCTGACGAACTTCTCCATGTTGGCCAACTCATGACGAGCTTCGTCATGTTGGCCAACTCCTGACGAGCTTCATCATGTTGGCCAACTCCTGACGAGCTTTGTCATGTTGGCCAACTCCTGACGAGCTTCTCCATGTTGGCCAACTCCTGACGAGCTTCGTCATGTTGGCCAACTCCTGACGAGCTTTGTCATGTTGGCCAACTCCTGACGAGCTTCGTCATGTTGGCCAACTTCTGACGAGCTTCATCATGTTGGCCAACTCTTGACGAGCTTCGTCATGTTGGCCAACTCCTGACGAGCTTCTCCATGTTGGCCAACTCCTGACGAGCTTCGTCATGTTGGCCAACTTTTGACGAGCTTCATCATGTTTGCCAACTCCTGGCGAGCTTCGTCATGTTGGTCAACTCCTGACGAGCTTCTCCATGTTGGCCAACTCTTGACGAGCTTCATCTTGTTGGCCAACTCTTGACGAGCTTCGTCATGTTGGCCAACTCCTGATGAGCTTCGTCATGTTGGCCAACTCTTGACGAGCTTCGTCATGTTGGCCAACTCCTGACGAGCTTCGTCATGTTGACCAATTCCTGACGAGCTTCGTCATGTTGACCAACTCCTGACGAGCTTTGTCATGTTGACCAACTCCTGACGAGCTTCGTCATGTTGGCCAACTCCTAACGAGCTTCTCCATTGTTAGGATATCTGTGTTAGATGTTTTGATGATATAATAAACCAATCAGTTTGTAATTGGACCAGCTGAACATGTTAGTCAGCTGATGAGTAGTTAGGATTAGATAGGTTCGAGTGAGGGGGAATCTACCTTACTGCCTAGAAGATCCGAAGCTATCATAGAGAAGAAGACCAGCTGAGACCTTGAGGACTTAGCCGATTTTAGAGGACATGAGATTTAAGCAGCTAACACAGGAGTATCGAGAGCAGATTATCGAAGGAGTTAACATCAGCTAATATCAGAAGAGACAGATCAACTGATATAAGAAGATCAGCTGATCAGCTGAGAGCACGTCGCAGACAAGACAAGGGCCATGGATAAAAGTCATTTTCAGACGAAGTCAAGAAGACCAGCTGAGGTGCACATCAGCAGACTTGTACATCTGCTGAGGTCCCTGTACCAGCAGACAGTACACCAGCTGAGGAGACAGATCAGCTGAGGTCTTGTGCTCGGCCCAGATTCTTCAGAATCATTTCAAGGGTTGACTTGAGACATAAAAGGGATTCCCAGAATAGAAGATCAATCAATCAAGGGGACAAACTTGATTGATTGAAGATCGCGAAGATTAACGGGAATCAAGAAGGAAATTCAATCAATCTCATTGATTGATTGAATACGAAATTATAGATCTCAGATTTCTAGTCTATCCCAACGGCTAGATATTTGACTCTATAAATTAGAGTAACAGTGATGATTTCAGAATCGAATTTACACGCATATTAAGCTAGCCGAAACTCTGTCAGAATTATCACTTGCACTAAAAAACCCCATTCATACTTATCCTTTGTAAAAGCTTTGTAGAAGCTGTGAGAAGTCAATTGCGATTGAAGCATTGACAATTTGTAAGAGAGTAGTACTCTCGAAGTGTGTAAGTGAGTAAGTGAGTGAGTTAGTGGAGAGCCCCTCAACTCCAAGTTGGATTGAGGAGAGTGGATGTAGGACAGTTGGTCCGAACCACTATAAATCCCTTGCGTCTCGTCTTATTTCTTTCTGTTCTTATCTTGTGCACATCACCCAAAACTGATTTTCATTAAAAAAGTTTCCGCACAATTCACAGCGCACAACTTTCAAATTTAGACTACCTCAGTAGTCTGCTGGTTTTCTGAATAAGCAAAATAATTCAAAAAGGTTTTTTGAATCCTTACAAGTCTATTCAACCCCCCTTCTAGACTTGTTCAAAGGTATTATTCCCTAAAACCTGCCTTCGGGACCAACATCCATGTTGGCCAACTCCTGACGAGCTTTTCCATGTTGGCCAACTCTTGACGAGCTTCGTCATGTTGGCCAACTCCTGATGAGCTACGTCATGTTGACCAACTTTTGACGAGCTTCGTCATATTGGCCAACTCCTGGCGAGCTTCGTCATGTTGGCCAACTCCTGAAGAGCTTCATCATGTTGGCCAACTCTTGACGAGCTTTGTAATGTTGGCCTACTCCTGACGAGCTTTTCCATGTTGGCCAACTCCTGACGAGCTTCTCCATATTGGCCAACTCCTGACGAGCTTCTCCATGTTGGCCAACTCCTGACGAGCTTCGTCATGTTGGTCAACTCCTGACGAGCTTATCCATGTTGGCCAACTCTTGACGAGCTCCTCTATGTTGGTTATTTATCCTTGTAATCCTTCATTAGTAGTTCGCTTTAGTTCGCCTATCAACATTTGCCCCCCAGCTCGTCCACATCATGATACTTCTAATGTGTGGCGAGCTGATTTGCCCCTGTGGGTGAGAGCTCAAGTGTAGGCGAACTCCCAACTTCGCTGTTCTAATTTGGCTTCTATTTGTTTTCCACATGTTATTATCTTTAAATAGCTCGTATTTTTTTATTATGGGTACACAATTGTTCGTCTTATACCACTTAGGGAAGCGAATCATTCATCTTACGCCGCTTCGGACAACGAATCGTACTTGTTTACTTGGTACTTATTTGTTCGTCTTACGCCGCTTGGGACCGCGAATTGCTCGTCTTACGCAGTTTAGGGCAGCGAGTTGTGCTTGGTTGTTCACTTGGGCGATCGGGTTTTAAAAACCTTGCCTTAGACGTTTTAAATCGTCTGTTGTGAACTTTTTCTTATCTTTGGGCTTTGGGCGCTTGGTGATCCTTTAAGAAGGACACCTTCGCTAACCTGGGCACTTTGGCCTTTGTCTTGAGCTTTAGATAATAACGTTTTGGGACTTGAGTCCTTGAGGATTTCGAGCTTGAACAGTATAACGTCTGTACGAAGAGTGAGCCAGTAGTATTCCTGTCTGATCGTCTTGTATGTCAAAGTTTGCCCCCCAGCGTGACTTCCACAGATTCCTTGGTGGATTTCTTCTAACACCTCGAACCCTTGCTTTTAAGATAAGCATTTGAGTAGGGGTAGAGAGAATCCACGTTTGTATAGTTGGTCATCCACCAACGTGTATCTGGCTGTTTGCTTTACTAGCCGACTAGCTTCCATATCTTCAATTTTTTTTTTATCGTAGTGCGCTAATCATCGCCTTCTTCCTGCCCCCCACTCGAAGTCTGATTTACTTTGTAATCGGACATCGAGGGGTCCTTCAACTTGGTGATGACTACCTTCGTTAGTTCTGCTTCGTCATTGGCTCGTAACCCACTCAAGGTTCGAGGTTATTACTTCCTTCATCAACGTTGGCGGGTTCATGTGTTTCCTTCATCTCCTGAGGGATTAGGTTGGATGGTCCTTTGTCAATTTTCATCGGCACTGGTTCTTCAACTTGGACTGGTACATCTGCTTGGACTACCTCCATCCTCCCCGGTTGGTTGTCCACCTCCATCAACTCAGTTTCAACTGAGACGACATCTAGGATGTTAGGCTCGTCTGCTGAAGGGTGTATTCCGTCTTCAAGCGTGTGTACCTGCGTTTTTTTTTTTTGCACAGCTTCCATCTTCTAGGCCTCCGGCTGGTCTCATCCGAGGTCCTCAACATCTGTTGTTTGGGCCATGTCGGACCTCATCTTCTTCTTCGTCATCTGAGTCCTCATTCTCCCTTACCTGTCTGGTTCTCTTCGCCGGGGCCCTCTTCACAAACTCGGTCAGCTTAACGTCCTCATAAAATTTCCAGAGTTGCTTGAGTAGGTCCCAGTACTCACTAGTGAAGTGTCCGATGGACTGATGGTAAGCGCAGAATTTGTTGGGGTTCATCTTGGCACGGTCCTGCTGAATTTACCTCGGTTCACTCAGCATTGCTCTGTCTTTGACAACTGCAAACACATGATCAACGGAGATGGTCAGCACTTGGTTTAGCTTTTCTTTGAATTCGTCCCCGTCTCCAAATGCCTTCGAATTTCTGGGGGCCTTGTAAATGCCCCCGGACTTCATTCCGGTGCCACTGACCTCCTTCAATAATGCCTCCTTCATAGCGACGTACACCCCTGCTTCGTGTCGGAACTCTGCGTAGGTGTTTGGGCAAGACAGGTGCATTTTTTTCCAGAGGTCGGTCCCCTTCTTCAAACCAGCCATCACCGCCACAATCTTGGTGTCCTCGCTCACCGGCTCACCTTCCAGTAGTATTTTATCGGATCTTTCCAGGTACTGCTGGTCCGTTTCATTCTCTCCTTGATGAATGTTGGCCAGTCGGTGCTTCTGGGTCAAGTAGGACCCGTACCCGGAGAAGTGGGTCAAGAACTCCTGGGTGAGTTGGCCGAATGACTAGATTGACCCCGGGGCAAGTGATGAGAACCAGCGGTGAGCGCGATCCCCTAGGGTCAATGGGAAGTTTAGGCACTGTGTTGCGTCCGCGGCACCTACTGAGATCATATAGTCCGCATACTTGGAGATATGAACCTTCGGATCTGATTCTCCCTCGTATGCGGCCATCACCGGGAACTGGATTTTCTTTTGTACCGGTGTTTTAAGAATGGTCGATGCCAACGGTGATTCTGGAAGTGTGGTGGCATCAACTCCGCCACCTTCGGCAGCTACCTGCATCTGAAACTCCTCCACTGCCTTCTTTAGTGTCGCCAGCTCATCTTCGTGAGCTACCTCCTGCGCAGGCTGTTCAAGGACCGTACATCTCATGAACGTACGACCTTGTAGTCCTTCGCTCTGGGGTAGCCCCTCTGTGATGTGCTGGAACTGGCGGGCGCCGTGTGGGCCAAGTCTATCGGAAGCTGGCCTTCTTACCCTTTCGTGTACGGACCTACGTGGACGTAGATCCGACTCCTCCCAACGGGACGTAGCAGGCACAGACTCCTGGATTATCTCCTCCCGTCGGGATCCCAGTCTCCCCTTGAGAACCTCCCTGGACTGGTAGGTCGCTGAGACCTCAGTGTAAGCAGTAGCTGGCCCGCCTTGCGAGCTAAGCCTATCGGCAACCTTCGCCTTCGTAGCAGTATTTTGGTGCTGGCGAGTTCCTGCGGAGCTTGCCTCTTGTTCAATGGGGAGCTCGCCAGCATGCTCCCTTGGTTGTGTCGCCTGTGTGCACCGGGTGGTTGTCTCCCTGGCGTTATTCATGGAAACTCGCTGGGACGTCCGGGCTAGCTCGCCCTGTTGCTGCTGCTGCTGTTGTAGCCTTTGAAGCACAGCGATGGTGCGCTGGAGCTCACCGAGATTATTGAGAATGTCCCGGAGAGTTGGGTTCAATCCATCTTGGGCCGTCCGGGTGGCCTCAGCTCGTTGAGGAGCTCGCTGGGTCTCATTCCGCTGGGGAGCTCGCTTAGTTACCGAGGTGTTGTTTTTTGACATGGTCAAGTCTGGGTAATAGCTCGTCAAGCTCGTCGTGGGTGGTAGCTTGTCAAGCTCATCGGGGGTGGTAGCTCGTCGAGCTCATTGAGCTTGTCGGGGGTGGTAGCTCGTCGGGTGGTGATAGCTTGTTGAGCTAGTTGGGGGTGGTAGCTCGTCGAGTCCGTGCTTCTAACCTTGGCGCCAAATTGTTATAACCCACCCTTCTTCTAATTCTATCAACAAATTATATCAACAGTGCACCCTTCACAGAGCTTTGTCCTACTACATATCTATTTGCCCTCTATACACACGTTGTCTATCGCCTCTAACCTCGGCGGGCTTCCAGAAGAGCTTCAGTGCCTTCTGCTTATTTCGGGGACAATGTAGTGGTGGACTCTTGCTTGGTCTCCTCGGATAGGGGCGAACTTCTTTCCTAGTGAGGAAGCTCGCCTATGACTCTCTCTCCTGGTGCAATTAGCCATTGGTTTTGGCCCTTAGGGAGCTTGGGCGAGGTTCTCACCTACCTCGCCGAGCTTCCCTGTGTTAACCTAGGTCAAGGCTGGTGACTTAGCTCCTACACAAATTGGCGACCTTCTTAACCTTGGCTATTTCATGCTAAGCTGGCTCCTGACGAGCTTTTCCATGTTGGCCAACTCCTGACGAGCTTCTCCATACTGGCCAACTCTTGACGAGCTTCGTCATGTTGGCCAACTCCTGACGAGCTTCGTCATGTTGGCCAACACCTGACGAGCTTCGTCATGTTGGCCAACTCCTGACGAGCTTCGTCATGTTGGCCAACTCCTGACGAGCTTCGTCATGTTAGCCAACTCCTGACGAGCTTCTTCATGTTGGCCAACTCCTGACGAGCTTCGTCATGTTGGCCAACTCTTGACGAGCTTCTCCATGTTGGCCAACTCTTGACGAGCTTCGTCATGTTGGCCAACTCCTGACGAGTTTCGTCATGTTGGCCAACTCCTGACGAGCTTCTCCATGTTGGCCAACTCCTGACGAGCTTCTCCATGTTGGCCAACTCCTGACGAGCTTCGTCATGTTGGCCAATTCCTGACGAGCTTCGTCATGTTGGCCAACTCCTGACGAGCTTCGTCATGTTGGCCAACTTTTGACGAGCTTCGTCATGTTGGCCAACTCCTGACGAGCTTTTCCATGTTGG
>JAPKLY010000078.1:324815-387310 GCA_026898435.1 Prunella vulgaris | reverse complement strand
CGTCATGTTGGCCAACTCCTGACGAGCTTCTCCATGTTGGCCAACTCTTGACGAGCTCCTCCATGTTGGTTATTTATCCTTGTAATTCTTCATTAGTAGTTCGCTTTAGTTCGCCTATCAACAGAGCTAACCCACCTGATTTGTACATGATCAATTTGTAATTAGTGTCAATTTTGTGAATCATTTAGTAATTTTCTCATTTTTAAATGCTACCTAATTCAACTGATACAAATTATACAAATTTCATTCACTTAATATTTGTTTAATTTTACTTATTTATTTATTTATCAAAATTTAATATTCTTTTATTATTCTATTTTTTCTTTTGTTCTCCCAATTCAGTACTTGCTTGCTTTTATTTGAGTGATACTTTTTTATATTGCGAGTAATATTATTTTGTAATTTAAATAATACCCTTAAATATTACTATTATACATTTTACTTGTTTAGCCTCATGGTCAGGGCCAGGGGAGTAGAGATGTCAAAATGGGTCCAGCCGAAAAGTCCAGTTTTAAGGACTGGACGGGTTTGGCCCGGTTTTTATGAGCCGGCCCGATACGTATTTTTTTTAATTTATTTTTTATATAATACTTCTTTTATGAATTTTACTATATTCTTATGAGTTAAAAGTATATTTGATATGTACATTTTTTTAATCGTTTCAAGATAGTCAAAAATTCCAGTTAAGTCCTGCAACTTTGTCCAACGTTCAATTTTTGCAAAATGTCATTTTCTTTGGCTCATTTTTTGTTCCGCCACTTTCACTTCAACTCTCAAGTAGAATTATATTTCGTTGAACATTCTATTAAAATAAATTTGGATCTTAACTCGATATATATAATTCTTCTGATATTTTATTTTGATAATACAAATCACATAAAACATGATGTGTACTAATAAAATAAATATGAAATAAAATAGCATATTACATCGAAATATTCCAATCAACTTAAATTACACATCACAAATTTGAAAAAAAAAAAAAAGCCCCCTAATGATTAACCACCCCACAATCCATTCTAATCTCAGTTCCACCACCAGAAATGCTGCTCATCTTGATCATAGACTTCACAAATGCCTCAAAAAACTCTTCTTTAGAGGCTGCATATTTCTGAACCAAAGCCTTGGTCCCTGAAGCTGTGAGAAGAGCTTGATCTGATGAGAAAATGCTCTTCCCTTGAAGAAGCAATTTGAAGTATAAATTGTCAAATTTTGTTGGTGTAGGATCCAAGTTTGCTCCAGCATTCTTGGCCCTGTTATGCAGGGGGCACACCTGCCGTAGGCTGCCCGCGAACGAAGGGTGCATCGACGGGTCCACGTCGGTTTTGTTGTTGAAGTTGTGGATTCGGTTTGCGAATGAGGAACAGTGGGCGAAACCCAGTGTGTGCCCTCCTGCATAAATATATGGTTATAACGGATGCAAGAAAGATAGACCGAATAAAAATACAAAATTGACTTAGATCAATAACAAATCTATCTTTCACTTAGTTAATTAAATCATATAAAAGTAAGTACCTGAAAGTGCCACTAAATCATCAAGAGAGAGGCCTCTTTGGGAGAAGCTTTTTTGCAATTGAGATATGTTGAATGTGGGAAAAGGCAATTGCAATGAGTCATTGGCCTTTGAAATGCGTCCATCTTTCCTCCCTTTGGGCACATCCCAAGTGGGACCTCCAGACTAATAATAAACATCAAGATTAATTTCCCACCAATTATTTCGGGAATGATTTAGATATAGGTTCAAGAAAGTCACTATATTTACAAATAGGTTTAAAATATTTACATAAAAGTATATTTTTTTTCTGCACAGCACCTATTTGTAAATATAGTGACTTTTTTGAACTTATTTGTAAGTCACCCTTATTTCGGACCCACTATTACACTTCGTGTTTCAATTTTTATCATGCTTCAAATTTTTCGTCCCACTACATTCTTTTTAGGAAAAAATACAAAATAATTCAACAAATTGACACAAATTACATATTAATTCCGTGCCAAAAATGAATATGATGTCGTGCAAATATTTTTAACCAATTTATAAATATTGTAATTTTTTTGAACCAATATATAAAACACCATTCTTTTTATGCATATATTTGGAGTATATTAAAGTAGTGTGACGAAAGACTCAAGGAATACGGTAATATATTACTAATAAAGACGAGACAAAATATCATACTCCCTCCGTCCACAAAATTTATGCTCACATTTTTGCACGTGGTTTAATGCAATATGTCGGAATGTATTATGGGATATTGTGAGGTCCGTTTTGAGTAAAGAAAATATTTATGGAAAGTACATATGATATACTTTTCATAAATATTCTTTTTATTCAAAACGGACCTCACAATATCCCGTAATACCCTCCGACATATTGCATTAAACCACGTGCAAAAATGTGAGCATAAATTTCGTGGACGGAGGTAGTATAACATTGTAAACAGGGCACTTACAAGTGCAACAACATCTCTTGCAGCAAGGGCCAAAATGTCAGAACAAGAGACCACACCAGGGCACTTCTTCTCCACCTCCTTCTTTGCATTATTAATCACATAAAATGCATGCAATGAGATATTTGGAGGCCCATCTTTCTCAGCTTTATTCTTCCCATTGGAATTCAAAAGCACAGAAGCATCACAACCCTTCAAAAATCACAACCAAAAATCAAATATTTCCCAATATATATATATATAATCAACATCATATATATAAAATTTTAGGGGTCGTTACGAAATGGTACATTATAAAACAGTATTTTTAAATTGGTACAATATGCAAAAAATAACTCTAATATACAACTCATGTTTACTTTCTATTGTGCAAAAATTTTGTATCAAATTCGAAATAGTCTTTTTAAAATTTACCAATTTGAAACCATTCCAAAATCTTACCCTAATGAAACAATCATGGAAGTGCATCCTGAGAAGAGCTGCCGGGACTGTTTTGTCATTGGCAATGCCTTTCCTCACGACTCCTTCGATCAACGACTCCGCCTCGGCGCACGTCTGGTGGTAGTAATTCAGGCTCAATGCATTGGAAGAGCTCAAGAGTATAGATGAAGAAAGCAAGATAATGATGAAGGAAACAAAAATAGTCACCATTTGATCAAAAGAAATATTCAACTTAGGATTGATTGATATAATTCTTTTCCCTTGATTAAATGATGAGTCCAAACAAGGCCTAAGCAGTGGTATTTGTAGGGCTGGGTATCATGTTTGGTGGGGTAGAACCACTATGTCTTCTGTTAGGAGATTCTTCATATATACTAAAGACATACACATTTTGCTTAACCTTGAAATAATTCCATTTTGGTTTTAGTTGTTAATTGACAACTAATTCACTATGCAGAGCAATATATATGTATGTGTAAAGTGTGACTATAATGATAATTTCACCCTCTCGAGATTTTGACGTACTTTCTCTATCCGTTAAAAATAGTTTATTATCGTTATTGATCACATATCAATAAAAAATTATTTATTGTTTTTGAAATTTTGGATGTATACACGGCTTAGTATATAATTTAAATTTCAAGATTTGTTAAATAAGAGTATTATACTCACTTTAATTTTAATATAAAAGGAGACTATACTTTAGGATGATTATTTTGGGGGAACAGAGGAATTTGTAGAGTGTAAACCACCCCACGGAAGGAAAATCAACTTTACCCTTGTCATCAATCACTTTATTAAATAAAATCATGGACAAAAAGGGAATCGGTTGGTGAATAAAGTTGAACAAGTAAAGTTAATTATATATACATTGACATAACCTTTTCTCAAAACACTCGAGATCCTTATGTGTGTTATTTATTCTTTTTAATATTAATTTTTAGTGTCAATTTATATATTTTATTAGCGAGTAAGTCTCTTGTGCACCAGTTACACGGTGTAATTCAGGTTCATTTTTTAAAAATTACACAAAATACTATTGAAAAGTTACATATATTATTACTGAAAAGTGCATCTTTTATAGTGTAACTTTTCAGTAATAATTTGTGCAACTTTTTAGTAATAAATTGTGTAACTTTTCAATAGTATTTTGTGTAATTTTTAAAAAATGAACTTGAATTGCACCGTGTAACTGGTGCATACAAGACTAATCCTTTTATTAGCACATACGTAGGTACACTTACATTTGTTTATGGACACGGGTTCATATGAATCAGTGATAATATTAATACATATAGAAAAAGATGATTTCATGTAATAATCATGTTCGAATTCTGATGCAATGTTAACAACGAAAATGCACGATTGCCTTATTACACTATTGTGTTTGAAGTTTGAACGATTTTAAAAAAATATATAGATAAAGTAAAAATATTGCAAATGTGTTATAGTATTTATTTATAAATAAAATAATTAGTTGTCAAAATGATAATAAAGGTGATAATTTTCATAAAAGGAAAGTACAAATTTTTTTATGGACAGACAAAAAAAATGCATAAATTGAATGGACAGAGGAAATATATTACAAATTTAGTACTTTTCATTTGTTTTGAATAGATTTTTAAAAAGTGTAAATAAATTATGTAGATAATGTAAGGATAATTTAGAATATTATATGATCCATTTATATATTAAAGAAATAATCACAGATTGATACAAAAATAATACATTATTTTCAAATAGGTACAAAATTTTTGCATAATAGTGTAAATATAATTTGAATAATAGAGTTATTTTTTTTGCATTATTGTACCAAATCTAAAAATAGTGCTTATTTTTTTACCATTTTGTAATTGACCCTATATTAAATAATAGTTATTTCTGAGTGCAAAATCAATAGAACGTGAAGTAATTAAGTAATATTTGGATAATGAAGAAAAAAAGTATTAATAAAACAAAATGAACATACTTTTGTTAAAAAAAAAAAAAACGGGTCGGATGAGGGCCGTCTCACGTTTAGGCAGTCGCTTAGCCCAATTTACGTTAATGCTTTTTAGTAATAATTGAATAATTTTTAAAAATACATTTAAATTGCATGATGCACGTGATCCATAAAAAACTAAGCCATATTTTAAATAGTTTATGTAATTACTTGTCCATTTATTTTGCACTACACTAAGTCTTAGTCTTGTATGCATGCAATTCTAGTTTATTTTTGGAAAGTTACACAGAATACTACTGAAAAGTCACAAATGTTATCACTGAAAAGTGTATCTTTAGTGTGTAATTTTTTAATAAATGGTGTAACATTTTAAAAATATATTTTAGTTACACAGTGCACTGGTGCACAAGAGACTTACTCTTGCGCTAATTGGAATTATAAAGAGAACCCTATAAGTTATTACTATTTTATGTCTAATTGCACATCAATCAAACTTTCAATTATTTTGCACCTAAATCACTAGTCTATATTTTTATTACACTAATATATACAAACTACTAAAGTTTAATGCTTAAACCATTTAATATTTACAAACTAATAACATGCATCAACATTTAGCTTCTGCTTAGGAGAATAAGAATTAGCAGAAAGGTAGAGCAGGGAGTTTCATTGGTCTGTAAATTAAATATGAGAGGGTTGTGATTGATTTAATAATAAAAGCATTCTTTTACCTGATAAAAAAAAAGTTTTATGAAAAAATTAATTGGAAGCAAATAAGATACAAAAATATATATGGATGAACGAGATAAAAAACAATACCGAAGGGTGGACGCATGTGTTAGGTGTTGTATTGTGAATCGAAGAATTAATAGACGACAGAAGTGATGAAGACTTTTGTGTATTTTTCATTTCAATTAGAGCATAATTATGAACAGTTTTGACAACAGACTCTCTTCTAAGTCTGACGTACGACTATATATTTTATTTGGTGAAAATTTAACTGAAAATTATGTATATAAATTGGTCAAGAGTATTGAGAATCCTAGCAAGAATATAAAAAATCAATTTGTAAGATAATTAATTACAATAATTTCTTTTATCACCATATACATGAGTCATTATTTCGTCTCTACAAGGAGAGAGTGGCAAATTGCCGTCATTAATTGAAGTATCAAGAAAGTGTTAGGTAAATTCTAGAGGTGAGATTATAGTACGTTAAAAATTAAAGTACACTTAAACTCTTAAAGTACAAGAAATAATATGGAGTACAAAACAACACTTGTATATTTAACAACTGAGGATGCATTTCAATAATCGATTCACCAGCTCTTATTCGAGTCAAGTTGAAATAAGTATTTAAAGTTCGAATTCAATTGAATAAGAATGAAGTTTAGAATTCAATGATGGAGTGGATTAGATAAAAAGAAAAAAAAATTACTATACAATTTAAATAAAAACTATGAATTTTAAACTTCATCCAAAATTGCACCCCGAAGCATATAAAATTCATTGATGATAATAAATATACTCTATTTTTTTTTTCTAATAGTACTAAATATCAATCGGAAGAATTTCATATTAGAACCCAAATTTTAAGGTAAGTCTCAAATTAAGATTTTAATTTTGATGTGTCTCAAATGAAGATCTACATTTTGCTTTTTTCTCAATTTAAGATCTAATTTTAATATATTTGTCTCAATTCAAAGCTCTATCCATTTATCATTAATTATTTTTAAAGCCTCACTGACATAATAATTTTTTTGTATTTAATTAATTTTTAGGTATATATAATATATCAAACTAAAAATAAATAAATAAAATTTTATGCAAATATTAAACATACTTTAAAATTTATTTTATTTGGTTGAACGATGAATTGAAAAAAAAAATTACGCCAAATAAGAATATTAAATAAAAATTATTATTTTTTAATTTTATATTTTAAATTGTAATTCAAAATAAAATATTATTATGTTTTAAGTTTATTATAAAAAAATTAAATTTATATAAAGATAAATATATCGTGTCTTGAATTGAGACAAAGATATTAAAATTAGATCTTAATTTGAGAAAAAAATCAAAATGTAGATCTTAATTTGAGACACTTCAAAATCAAAGTTTTAAATTGAGATATACCTTAAAATTTGGGTCCTCATATGAAATTCTTCCATATCAATCTCATCCGGAAAAAAAAAAAATTATCGCAATTAATCAGATAGACACAATTGATGGATGATTATCCACTTTAGAAACCAATGAAAATAAGAAAAATTAAAGAATAACATACATATTAGACATCTAAGTATCCACCACTTATAATTCCACATAAAAAATATTTAATTATCCAACTAACCAGTCGAGTTTGAGTCGACTTGTTAGTATATCAAGTAATTCACGAGCTCAAATTTGACTCATCTATCAATATAAACAATTAATCAAGTTCGAACCTTAACAAGTCGAGCTCACAAACTGCTCATCTCTTTAACAGCTTTGTTTTTTCAATCATAATATTAGAAACAGAAAGAAGATGGATAGTGACTAGCTACCCGAATTCGACTACTCTATCGGTCAATATAAACAAATTAAATTCTAACCTTGACGAATCGAACTCACAAAGTGATCCTTTCGATCGGTACATAACAGCTTTGTTGTCTCAATCATAATATCAAAACAAAAATAAAATGGGTAGTAAGACTTTATCCATTTTCAGGAGCAAAACTTACGGCTTCAACTATTCTTTCCGACGAATATAATCATTCCTTAATTTCCAAAATTTTCAAATCGTGCATGGTCGGATAAAACACACCAATAGCTTTCTAACAACTGAACCAACCCATAATAATACAACTTTTATCACGTGGAATGTAATAATTGATCGACTATTATTGACTACGAGTAATATAATTAACGAATTAAACTTTTTTATCGAATAATTACTTATACTTTTTGGTAGAACATAACAATCAGCAGGAATAATTATCATGTTATTTAAACAGTTTTTTTCGCATTCACAAATCAATTAACACCCCCACCCCACGACACGAATTGGATTTTATGAGTTTGTTTAGTGTTTTAGAAATCAGAATTCGGATTTTGAAATTTAAAATCGATTATAGTTAAAATTTGAATCGATTACAATAATATACCGTGCTATACATCTACTTTAGCATTAAAAATAAAATAACAAACACCCAACTTATAATTTAAAGTACTCTAAATTTATACTTAAAAAAAAAAAACTACTGACATATGTCTAAGTAAATAAGGGTATGTTTATTTTGGGACTATCACGGATGGACGTAGGACTTTGCGATCACGTCTCTACACGAGTTTTGGATGTAACATCCGGATTTCACATCCCAAACTCAATCCACACCTAAAAATACCTATTAAACCTATTATTACTCTTTCCAACACAACACTCATAAAATATCTATTATACATATTATTATACCTATAAAATCAATCATTATCACACTTTGATTTGACATAAAGTAACATCCTACCCTACTAAAATCCCAAAACAAACACACACTTTTACTATTCATCAAGATTTTTACATCTCAAAATTTCAAAGTCATGACTTCCCACGACCCCCTTAATCCCAAAACAAACGTACCCTAAGATAATTCTTGAATTGAATATCGAGTTATAAAAAATATCACATTAACCACAGTTAAGTTTCGTGTAAATTTGAATGTTTAATTATTTACATTTCAAATCCTAGATCCATACGTACACAACCTAAACAAACTCGATCATAGTGAGGTAATTAGAGTTGTCGCCCAAACATCGCACTTAAATATTGGCACTTAAATATTGGCGCTATGCAAGCTAATTTTAACTTAAGTTTTCTGTGAACCAGGTTCATCGTACAACTTAAGTATATTTTTTAAAAATTATACTAAAAAGTTGTATAAATTATTACTCAAAAGTTACACTATTAAAGATACACTTGTCAGTAATAATATGTCTGACTTTTCAATAATATATATTTTGTGTAACCTTTTAAAAAATGAAATTGAGTTACAAGGTGCACCTGGTGCATACAAGACTAGGGCTTTATACTATTAGAGAATAGGGGAAAAAATT
Organism: Prunella vulgaris; assembly: GCA_026898435.1. NCBI lineage: Eukaryota > Viridiplantae > Streptophyta > Magnoliopsida > Lamiales > Lamiaceae > Prunella > Prunella vulgaris. The sequence continues at coordinate 378,385 of JAPKLY010000078.1, read as the reverse complement.
CGATTTTACGGGATATTTTTTTCTTCAACTATCATTATCAATTAATTTATATTAAGCAAGTAGAAGTGATTTTTTTTTTTAAAGAATTGATTTTACATTATTTGCAATCACTATATTAAAAACTTATAATCAATTCTGGGAAAGTGAATAGAATCCTGTTTATGAACTCTAAGAATTGATTTTTTCAGGTGTGACCTATAAATAATAAACAATGGTCAAAATTATACACCTAAAAAAGCTATATCCATTTTTAATTAAGTGATTTTTTTTTTTTTGTTAAACACCCTTGTTTTTTTGGATTGCTAATTGTGCAATATAATTGCATGCATGTACCTAACTTTTTTATGATAAAATGATGACTCAAGCGCGCATAGTGAAACTCCAACCGTACATTTCAATTCATCAATACGTCTACGTATTTTTTTTCCATCACCAATACGTACATACTGATGTCTAAAAAATTAATCTTCCTTCCCAACCATCAAGTAGAAACCTATTCTCCTATTCCACAACTACAACAAAGTTTATAAATATTTTTTTTTTTCTTGCCTTTTAAGCCGGGCTGCTTCTGGTCACGCCACGGCCCGTAAAACACAAAAGCCCGCCCAAATCCACCAAGAATTTAGTCGGGCCTAGAACTGAATGGGGCTTGAAAAAGTGTGGCCAAAAGCCCAATTAGATGGGACAACATTTAGAAAAGTCTTGGTAACACCATCAGTTGTAGTGACCCTAAATGAGAGTGATTGGTGATTGAGTTTAGAGGAAGATTGCCAGTTTGCACCCCAATTTCTTGACATGGGCACCCACCCTGATGAAGATTTAGAGCCCTTGATTTTAACTGATTTGATGGATCCTGCATTTCCCACATTGCTAATCACCACTAGCTCAAAATAATCCCTCCCCTTCATGCTGAACCGTACTCCTCCATGTTTCTTGCACCCAACCCTACATCACCATAAACAATGAAGTCCAAGTTTTTTTTTTTTTTTTGGGTTTTTTTCTAAGTGGAATTAATGCCACTTATGAAACTCATGTATTGTTTGCAAACTCTACATAGCAACTAGAATTGGTTTTTATTTTTTTTTATTTTATATAATTGATTTTGCATTATTTGCAATCTCTATGTTAAAAACTTAAAATCAATTTTGGAGGGGTGAGTAGAATCCTGCATTTGGATTCCAAGAATTGATTTTTTTTGGTGGGGCCCATAAACAATGGTCAAAATTATACTCCTAAAAAAACTACCCATCTTTTTAAATGAGTTTTTGCAAACACCCTTATTTTTAAAATCATTATATTTTAAAACATTACCAATTTTTAATTTCACTATAAAATCAATTAATATCACTCTTAATTTTGTTATTATCAAAACATAGCCTCAATATCTCAATTTAATTGAGCATAACTTAACTGACTCATTTTTCATCCCTATGAAAGTGGAGGGTCGAGTGGAGCTCCGTCTCACTTAATTAATTTTTTTTTAATTCTGTATTTATAAAGTATAATATGCTAAATATTTGGTTAAATTGGGGTAGGGAAGTTAGATTGCAGTTGTGCTAGGTTCATATCTAAGATGTTCAATAGTTAGTTACAAAACAGTTGGTCTTTTATATAAAAAATATCTAATGTGTAATTGGTTGATATGTAGTTTTTTAATTTAAATTAATTTTTTAAACAATGTAAATTAATACTATTAAACTAATATATTATATGCAAAAAGCATACTGAAATCGGTTTATATAAAATTTATCTTTACATATAGGGCTACCCACAAAAATCCATTTTATACCCTTTCTTTTTAATGGACAAAATGACCCTCAACTTTTATCACAAAAATGTGTTTCTATATATGGTTGTTAGTGATTAAACCATACATATATATGTTGTACAAAAATAAAACAACATGAAATATAGGCTAATAGTTTGCACCTTTTAGTGTGTTTCACTTTATATTTTATAGTGTGAATGAATGACACGTGATAATATATGAATGATAAAGGTCACATGACACATGTCAATAATTCAATAGGACGAAACATCGAGTGAAATACAAATAATGAAATAAAAAGAATCGAACTGAAATTTAGGGAAGTGTTGTATACCTTTGGTAGATGACGGGAACGATGCCGCCTCTATAGACGCCGATCTTCTCCCAAGCGGGCTGAGCCATGTCGAAATGGTGGCGAGGCGGGTTGCACCATCCTCCGTGGTCGCTCGGAAGATCGAAATTCGGAGGGCAGAAGTTGGTTGCAGTGATAGTGACAGATACACCCTTCTTACAAAATTGAGGGTCAGAATTGTAATCACACATAATCTTGTAGCATTCCCCACATGATGCTCCATTGTTGAACAATGCAGTGCTCAATGCTGCTGTTCTTGTCCCATACCCTGCTGAATACAAGTTCCCATATCCACATGCCCCCCCCTGTTCCAAATAATTAATTAATTTTCAATATTTCGATTTTCCAAAAAAAAAAAAAAATTGTGCGAGACCGTTTCACAAATAAGAAGTGGTACTGTAGTAAATTTGAATGTACAAAAATATGTATGAGACAGTTTTGGATGAGACTTTTAGAAAAAAAATACGAAAAACGTACCCATTGTGCCGGAAGCATCACTGCCTCCATAGAAGGTTGCATGAGCCTGAGACCACCCAGAAGCTGTGAAAGCATTAGCACTAGTGATAAAACAACACATTAATACAAGTATGATCACTGAAGCCTTATCATTCTTGCACATTTTTATGAATTTAATTAAATTTATATAAGAATAATTAAGATTTTATCGCAATAAGTCACAAGATATTGGGGAAGTGTAGTGTTATATAGGCGAAGAAACAAGAAGCCCCCATGTGAGAAGTAGCAGAAAAGCTCTGAAATTTAAAAATGAAATAAAATCAATTTTGTCTGAGAAATCTGAATTTCCCACGTGCTGGTCCCATTCCTTTTAATGAGAAAAGCTTCGAATGGATATGATGAAATTACTGACTTGTAATTTAGTTTGTACATGTAAGTTTCATGGTTTAAAATTAAATAAATTACTGATAATATTATATTTGTATGTAATATTAATAAAATTAATATAAAGTTACGAAGAAACACGGTAAACTTAATTGAAGGCTGTGTTATGGAAATACATGATCACTATTTTAAAAATTATTTCATTCTATACCAGAATACTTATATGACTTTTCAAGAAAAAAGTAGATGTCTTAGCAGTTAAAAAATTAATACCCAAAAAAAAAAAAATTATAATACCTAAAAAAATAATTTAGTAATTAATACATCATGCTATGTTCAACCATACTCAAAACACTATTAAGATCAAATTAGTAATACCTAAAAATAATTTACTAATACTTGAAGAGCAATTGAATAATATTTCATATTATATTTAACAATACATCAATCATTAATAATATATACTACAAGAATAATTTAGCAATGTCTGAAGAACAATTTACTAATATGTAAAGAACAGTTTAGTAATATCCGAAAAACAACTTAATAATACCTCAAGACAACTCATAAATACATAGAACAAGATGGTTTATATCAAATGAAATTAATAATTTTTTTTAATTATAAGCTTCTAATCGAATTTATAGTGCTTTAAAATAGTTATTCAAGATACAACATCAAAAGAGTATAAATTAACTTTAAAAAAATGATATTTTTAAGAAGTTTTTATGAAAATGCACTACTCGCTTCATTTTAATCCATATGCTTAATTTTAACCTTATATATATATATATATATATATATATATATATATGTCTTTGATGTGGTGCTTTTAAAAATTAACAACAATGCTTAAAAATAAAACTAATCAAGACATAAAGAACAATTTAGCAATACTCGAATAATAATTTAATAATATCCAGAGAACATGTCACTAGTATCTCAATTGCAGAAAAACAAAAGGTGCAAATGACGTTTGGCGGTCGTTGGACGGTTGAGTGGCGCCAAGCGCGCAGACCGCCTAGGCGGTGCCAAGAGTTTTTTCAGTTTTTTAAATTTTTTCTAAACATATATATATTAATAAAAATATACATTATACGATAATATAAATTTAAAACATAATTAATAATCAAATACATTTTTCACAAAATGTAACAAGTAAACAAAATTTAAAAACTATAATAATACGACATTGTCCAACTTTTAAATAAAATACAAAAATAGCAAAATACACAGTACGAGTCAATTATGAAATAGTTCAATTAAAATTTTCTAGTAATTTAATTTCTACTTTTTGATTTTAATTTTAACCTTTAATTTGAAATAAAAGAAATTAAAAAAAAGGGTAATGACAGTTTAGACGGTGGTCTCGGCGCCAAACGTGTTGGCGGACTTTTTTTGGCTATTTGGTCTAGGTGTCGACGGCCGAGTGCTGCCAAGCGCCAAGGAGAAAGTGGTATCTTCGGCTGTCATTTACATCAATGGGAAAAATATACAATAGAACTTGTAATTATGTATTTTTAAAATATCAAAATTGAATTTATAATTCAAATAAATTGTATGTTGTCGAGTAATCATAAATTTTTGTAAAGAGGGAAACTATGGATCCGTCTCTCGTGAAAATTGTAGATCCATTAAGTGTTAATACGTGCAAGAAAAAAAAAACACAGAATTGAATGCCCTAAAAATAGAAAGTATTCAGAAGACATGTGATATCTTAGACCATATATTCCAGGGACATGGCTTCATTGTTTTCATGTGTTAGGCACATGGCTTTTGAGGTGATACTTTGTCTCTTTCTCATATTTAATGCTATCGTTTTGCTGTTGCAATAGAGATAAACTAATGGTCCAAATTCATTGAAAGATCAGTGTCATTAAACGAATTAACAAGAAAAATGGATAATTATTTTTTATATAAAAAACATTTAGTCAAGGTATTATTTGCATTTTGTTGATATTATTGTTTTGTGAGAACTATTATTAATATTATTGCATGTAAAATATATTTGGAATTGAAAGAATTCCCCCTCGCCTAAAAATTTAAACTTGTAAAAGGATATAGAATTAATTCATTTATTTAATTTTTATAATCGAAATTAAAATAGGATGACATTAATATAGCTGGAGAGTCGAGTCGAGTCCAGATTTAGGTTAGGCAATAAATTTTTAACTTAATTAGAATATTTTATAAATTCACTTTTCAGTAAGAACACGCGCGTGTGACTTTTCAATAATAAATGGTGTAACTTTGTAAAAATACACTTGAGTTGCACAGTGACTAAGGCCTATGTAATTTTATTCATACTCGCTCGTGTCAAAGGAGCTGTGTTTCATAATAACAAATGTAATCAAGAGTATTTCTAAATGCTATGAATGTTTCTCCAAAAACATACCCATCACAGCTTAACTGAAAATTAATGCATTGTCAAGAGCCTTCTCCTTCAGTAGCTCACTCTTACACAAGAAAGTATCATTAGAGCTCATAGCATAGCATAGCATGATCATTTAGTTTTTTCCCCCTCATAAATGTCTTGGTTATCAGAATTGATTCATTCAACTTGAGGTTAGGGTCATACCCTACCTATGTAAGAACTCTTGAGGTCAGGGTCATATGTAACCTTCCTCCTAAAATTAATGATTGATTATTCCCAAGAAAAACTATCCACCATCAATTTCTTCCAAATTTATATGAGATGATCGTGAGACGAAATTCATTAAACATTCCGACTCGTTAATTTATTCTAAAATTATTCATTAACCATACATCTAATCATTCCAAACATACTAAACCATCCCGAACCTAATTCAAGGGACACTTAATTTACCACAATCAAAATCACCCATTCTCACAAAAGCCCCAACAGTAAGATTAGACAAGAACATCCTCTTCAAGAATCTCATTACTCTGTTATCACTCTCTTGTATTAAACCAACAACATATGCTGTGCTGATGAGCCTAAAACTTCTCCATCTCCGATCCTTGGCGTATTTCTCCAAGCCCCTTCTCGTCTTTTCAGCTACTTCTTCCTCGTTGCAACTCGACAGAGCTTCCCCCAAACACCTCGCAAGAACGACACTGTCTTCCAAAGACGAACACCCTCCCTGACCTATATCCGGTGTCATGGGATGCAGGGCGTCGCCAACTACACAAACGTTGTCTTTCACGATGTTTCCCAGCAAAACGTTCCATGGAACCCTAAACTTCAGTTGAGCACACGAGATGCAATCTAGTGTGGTCTTCTCCACCACATCTAACACTCGTTTTTCTGCATTGCCTATACTGTTCATAACAAGCTGCTTCATTTTCACTGGATCATGCTCATTTTCATCATCTGTAGCAAACCAAACCAAAGAAAATTAATGACCTTAAATTATGATGTCTTAGATGGAGTTTGGTTAAAAAGAAAACAATGAGAATGAAAATCTTAATGAACATGGGGTAGTTGTGATCGTAATTCGTAAATGGCAATAAAAGATCGTCAATTCATCTTCGTTATAAGAATAAATTGCAAAATTTTTGTACCACGTGAATTTATTTTTTCGATTCAGATCCATAATTTTAGAATGATGCAATTTAAAACCTATTTTGGTTGCATGATTCTTGCAACCGGACTAATGACTTGGTGTGGCTTACTTGACATAATGAGACCCCAACATATTATTTTCAATTAAAAATTAATTATCATCCTAAAGTAAAAAATTATCAGTATTGCAACATTCTAAAAATTATATATACTTAACTGAGAAAATTGTTTCACGAGGGACTAATATCGCTAATACGGAAATAATACAGGACTAATTTTGCACATTATCCTAAAGGGTAGTGAGACTCACAATAAATTGATCATTACCTAATTTGATTCTAAATTTAGAGCAAAAGTGATGTGTAATAATAATTCATTACTTAATGATTCACATTACTATTTCTATCGAAGAATTTGAACCAAACGGTCTCCTACTTGGCAAAATCCAGATTAGAGGGAGTTGGTGAGGCTTACAATTGAAGAGTGACGGAGTGAAGGTGCAGAACCAGTATAAGCTCTTGTCATCACAAGGCAGAAAACCATAACGTACACCTCCACCAAAGTAGGCATGTACTTTAGGGTTGAAACCATGGCCGTCCGGATACACAACGAATCCTCTTATCGCAGATCGACCAGCACTAACTGCATTCTCAAGGCCCAACCATTTTGCAACCCTTGAATTCACCCCATCACATCCAATCAACACCTTTTATATTGAATAAGAACAAAATACAACTTGTTATGATTCATCAGAGTGATATACAGTCATTGAAATGAAACAAAAGTATAAAAAAGAAAAGAAAATTCACCTTAGTTCTGAAAACAGAACCATCAGCAAGGTGCACCAACTTGAAGTTGCCCGATTCCTCAATCGAAACAATCTTGGAAGAATATCTGACGCTTCCTTGAGGAAGTTCTCTTTCTAGAGTTTCTAACAAGTCCTTTCGTCTAACACATCGGCATTCAAACTTGCCTCTGCACGTAAAAGTAAGTAAATTTTAGATTAAGAAGAAGGGGAGAAAGAGAGAGATGTCACCTTGTTGGGATAATAACATAAGCATTATATTGTTGTCCTTTCTTGATTGCATTAGTGTTACTCATTTCATGTTATTCAACTTAGAAATAAATTTCCTTGCAGAACCTTAATTCTATCAAATTTTATGTTACAAATCACCAAAAGAACTCATTTATTTCTCCCTTTTTGTGCACTAAACAAACTCCTCTATCTCATTAGAACACAAATAAATTTGCCTACAAAGTTTTATTGAGCAGAATCTTTTCATCATGAAAAACCTCATGTCTTCCTTATTTCGACATCACAATTTCAACCTCGTATTTCATTTCAGCATTGCATTCTATGTGCATGATAAAGACATCAATCGTCTTACGACGCGCACAAGTAATAATATCAATCATTTATAAAACAAAATACGAGATTAGTATAGAGAAAATTACAGTTCACAAAATTGACACTAACTACGAATCAATTCTGTGCAGAAAAAAAAATATATGTTTCTTCTGTGCAATTATTGTAAATCAATTTATATATATAATCACGTTTTTTGAACCAATATGCAAATTACCCGAGTAGTATACACACATGGAAATTATCAACATAGACAAAGACAACTCACAGCTTCAGTTCTTCCTCAGTAGCTTGGCCTTGACTAGCCATGCTTGAGACACTCGAACCAACTCTGAATCTAACACGAAAACGCGAAAATTAGCTTTAAAAACACACACACACACACACACACACATACAGAAAGCATGATAAGCTGCTATACCCATGAATTTGAACAGATTTTTTCCTGAGAGAATCACCAACCCCTACAGCATCAAGCGCCCTCCAAGCATTCGTAAAGAGAGAAAGCGCAAACCCCGTAACTCTGGGGCCATCCGACGACTCCAAAACACAACTCCGAATACCCAACCTGTGAGGCATTTCATCAAACACCTAATCGACGCAGCAAAAAACATGGTTTACGATTTTGGTGGAAATGGCATACCTGTGAAGTCCCAAAGCCGTAGCGAGGCCAGCTATGCCGGCCCCTGCTATCAAAATGTCCTCATCATGGATACTCTGCTCCATTTGACCGGGGAAAACAGAGATGGAAAAAGTTGTGACGATAGGATAATGCTTTGCAATTTGTAGTTGGATTATTATATTTATAGTAAGATAGGGAATCTCCATTTTGACTGATGACACAAGCGAATACGCAATACTTTGACTCGAAAGATTGCTTATTAAATATATATATATATATAGAGAGAGAGAGAGAGAGAGCCTCCAAAGTTGAACTTGGTTACCAAGGAAATGTTGCAGGAATCCATTGTTAGATATATAAGTGGTACCAACATGCACAAAATTCTCATGTGATTTACTACCTCCGTCCCGTCATAGTAGTTCAGGGCACGCGAACCAAGGAAAAATAAATATGTGAATATAAAATTAAATAATAAAATAAAAAAATTATATTTTATTGACTTTTGTGAGAGAAAAAAATTTCTTTTTTTGGTGTGTGAAAGAAGAGTTGGAACGTCCAAATAAAAAAAGTGTGAAAGTAATTTTGGGACGGAGGGAGTATTAAATAAAGTAAATTCTCTTTTCTTTTCTTTTTAAAAAAAAAAACAAGTTAACAATTTGCTTTGTTTTCCATTATCTCCTTCATAGTACATCTTACGATTTTAATATTTGAAAATCATGAACTTATTTTTTCAACAAAGAGAGAATCCAATTATTTTAATAAATAATATGAAAGTTTATATCACACAACACAACATTTCAAAGCACAGATACATCTCGTGCAACTAACCCTTATTCAATATCATCTCATCCTATCATCAATTCAAGAAAAAGCAAATTCCCCACAATCAAAATGACCCATTCCGACAAAAGCCTTATTAGTCAAGAACATCCTCTTCACAACTCTAGTATAAAACCAACCAATACGCTGCACTTATGAGGCTAAAACATCTCCATCTCCTCGCCCCTTCTCAGCTACTTCTTCCTCCTCGTTGCCATTCGACGAAGCCTCCCTGACCTAAACATGTTGCAAGAACGACGCTGACGAACACCCTCCCTGACCTAAATCCGGATGCTCTGCAGAGCATCGCCAGCTACACAAACGTTGTCCTTCACAATGTTGACATTCCACGGCAACCTCAACTTCAAATGAGCACACGAGATGCAATCCAGCGCGGTCCTCTCCACCACTTCCGATACGCGTTTTTCTGCATTGCTCATCACAAACTGCTTCATTTTCACCGGATCATTCTCATTCTGTACCGAACAATATCAAAATTTCGTCAAATTATTAATTATACATGATTCTCCAAGCTTCTTAAAAACTCTTAATACTATGTGATTATACAATCATTTTCAAAAAAACTTAACGCTAGCAATTTTGATCATCATTTGCAACACAAAGTGATATCTCTACAATTTTTACGACGATTATAAGGTTAATTTTTTTCTGGGATTATTTCTTTTCGTAAAAAGCTTAATAGTCGAGTAGTAGGATTTCTAATTTCCTAAATTAGATAGTAAAGTAGTTCTCCCACTGTAAATTCTTTTATATGTTTTTGTAAGAATTTGGTATGGTCTTCCTTTTATATTTTGTAATGATTTGGTAGTCATAGTTTTGATGGTAAAAAAATTTCAGTTACCTATATTCCTCCAATTAAAATTTTTAACTAAAAATAAAAGTAATTATTTGTATGGCGGATCTTTGTATACAATGACTAATTAATTTCTACTTCAATATAATTTAAATTATTGAGGGTCGACATTATTAAATTTGAGTTCTTTTCCCCCCCATGCAGATTTGTATGTGGAATTTCGGGAGGCTTACAATTGAAGAGTGAAGGAGTGAAAGTGCAAAACCAGTATAAGCTCTTGTCATCACAAGGCACAACACCTCCACCAAAGTAGGCGTGTAGTTTCGGGTCGAAACCATGGCCGTCTGGATACACGACGAACCCTCTTATCGCTGATCGACCAGCACTCACTGCTTCCTCAAGCCCCAACCATTTTGCAACCACTGAATTCACTCCATCACAACACCTTTGAAATTAAACAATAAATTGTTATATCAGCAATAGAACAAGTTTACAAGTCGAAAAGCATCACCTCAATTAGTTCTGAAAACAGAACCATCAGCAAGGTGCACCAACTTGAAGTTGCCTGATTCCTCAATAGAAACAATCTTGGAAGAATATCTGATGCTTCCTTGAGGAGAGCTTCTAACAAGTCTTTTCGCCTAACACAACGGCATTCCGACTTGCCTCTGTACGTAAAGTAAACTCTTTAAGGGGAAGAAAGAGTGAGAGAGATGTCTCTACTCGTTGCATTTCATTCAACTTGGAAATGTTTTTCTTATGGTGCTTTGCAAAATTCTAAATTCTGTCAAATTCTATATATGTTCCCCTGTAGCAAGAATTTGTGGGTATATTACCACTAAAACTCATGACTTTCTCCCTTTTTTGCACTAATCACAAATAATCTGCCTACACAATTTTGTTGAGTAATCTCTTAATCAAGAAATTGTCTTCTTTATTTCCATGTACGCGTAATAAAAACATCTACCGTATTATATGTCATGACACCGTTGCATTCTCTCTGCATAAGTAATAACATCAAACATTCATAAAGAAAACACTTGATTAGTGAACTCATGACAATTATCAACACGAACAAAGATAACTTACAGCTTCAGATCTTCCTGAGTAGCTTGGCCTGGACTGACACGCTTGAGATATTCGAACCAACTTTGAAACTAACACGAAAATCAGCTCAAAAACACACAGCATTCAGCACAGAAAATGTATTGGAGCTATTGATAAGCTGATATACCCATGAATCTGCACAGACTTTTCCCTGAGAGAATCTCCAACCCCAACAGCATCAAGTGCCCTCCAAGCATTCGTAAACAGGAAAATTGCAAAGCCCGTAACTCTTGGGCCATCCGCACGACTCCAACACACAACTCCGGATACCCAACCTATGAGGCATTTCATCAAACACCTAATCTACGCAACAAAATGCATGGTGTTTGGGTGGTTGAAATGGCATACCTGTGAAGTCCCAAAGCTGTAGTGAGGCCAGATATGCCAGCCCCTGCTATCAAAATGTCTTCATCATGGGTTATCTGCTCCATTTTGATCGGGGGAAAACAGAGATGGAAGAGAACTCTGGGTTACTGGTTGGATTATATATATAGTGAAGGCAATTTTTTATTTTTTTTATTGATGACAAAATCAAATGTGGAATACTTTGACTTGAAAGTGTTGAAATTAATACAAACGAATTAATTATCATGTCTCTGGCTTTTGGATTTTTAGAGTGATTTTGTCTTGTATTTGAATTCATGGTGCATGCATATTGCCTTGAGGATATAGAAAAGGGGAAGTGGGATTCATGCATGCTTCACCCATGCAAAAAGTAAGCAGACTAGTTTTCTATTCAATTATGATGAGGAAAGGACAAAAATGCCCTGGTTGTTAGTTTTTTTTTTTTTTTTAATTATTAAATGCTAGTTGTTAATAGTTACAAGTTAGTTCGATGGGTCTCCCAAACACTCCAAATTTAAAATTCATTTACCCTAGTTCTAGCGGCACCTAAACTTCGCCCCACTAGATAAAACACAAATTCTACCTATCTAAATTACATGTGGAAACAAAATTGTGGCTTAGAAGGGTGTTTGTTGGAGCTTATAAGTTCATTAAAACAGATTGTTTGTAAGTTGATTAAGAGATTATAAATTTTAATAAAGAAGTGCACTCATTTAACAGTTAAGATTGTTTTTATTATTGCATCGAGCCGATGTAACTTATATAAGTCATGTTGGTGGACTGGTGGTCCTTGTTTGAGATGAGCTATGAAAAAGGCCGAGGAAACCCTTGGACACCATTCCTATGAATTTTGTTGTTTTTACCTTCTTTTTTTTTAATATAAATTTTGTTGGTGTGATTATTGATTCCAATGTGGGGTCTGTGACACCCTGCTCAGTGCATGCTTCAAAGAATGGGGCTGTCTCATAGATATTAAATTCAGATAAATGCTTCAATCTTATCTATTTTTTATGGTGTGAATATTATGCAGTTGTGTAAAATTTATTTTTCGTCTATACAAAATTTATCAATCGCTTGTGCAAATTTTAAAATTCAAAATAAATAGGCTTTAAATTTATAAAAATAAATTGTATGCAAATCATAAATTGTACAAACTAATTCAGTTTATTGTGTAAATATTTTTTTGTTTTGTTGTACAGACGATTTCAGTTTATTGTGCAAATCAATTTCTGTGTGTGCAAATTAATATTTAAAATGTGAACCTATTTTAAAACCGTGTTTTAAAAGTGAATAAGTATATATATAAGTTTCCTTTTCAATATTGCTCTTGTAAGCAAAATAGGGATGGAAAATTCTCACTTGGTCATGCTTTCAAAGACTCTTCTTGTTCAAGCATAGTTGGGTCTCTCTCTGGCTCTGCCCCTCTTTCACTTGGAGGGGAACCACGTACGGTCCCTTCTTTTGGCAAGTTATTGTTCGTATATTTGTTTTAGTTTTGATGTTTTTTAAAGAGTATGTATAGTCACAATTGTTACTTCTCCAGTAGGTAAGGATAGAATATATTTATTTTATTTGAACATAGATAAGTTAAGAATTCTGAAAACTGAAGACAATCATGATGAAGAATACTGAATATAAATCTGGTCTCTTATAGTTAGGGCTCATTTTGGTTCGTAAAATAAAAGTATATATCCTTAAAAAAACATGCATGTTTTTTACGAATAGATATTTTTATCTTACGAACCAAATGAGCCCTTAGTGGATTACTATGTAAAATATGTGATACTAAAGACTATTGTTGAGGCTCATAGATCTTGAAGGAGTCATGCTATGAAATCTCCAGAAGTTTAACATGTAAAGCCTGATTTTATTTTTGAAGTTTTTTTTAATTTTTCTTATATTTATTTTCAAATTTTCTTTTAACCTGATTTTTTTAATTTAATTTGACTTTTTAATATCTTTTTATATTTTATTTAGGTTTAAATGATTTTGGTCAAATATTTTTTAATTTAATTACTTTTTAGGATTCATTTAATTTTCTAAAATATTTACAAATTTTGTGTAACTTTCTTTAGATTTATACTTTTTTATTTTAATATATTTTAAAATATAATTTATATTTCAAAATAATTTAATTCATTAAAGTATTTTGATTTTTTTTATTTTTTAAGTTATAAATATCTGAGAATTTGGTTAATTTTAAATAATATTTTTCAAAATATGTTTAATTTTAAGCTTTTCTTTCTAATTTCATTTACAAACTAAAGAATAAAAAAATTATATAATTATTTTTTTGAGGTAGAGAAACACATAAAAAATTGTTATATTTATTTTGATGGAGCAAGAATAGTAGAGAAATAAAATAGAGTATATTAAATAGGGTCAGTCACAAACTGTTATAAAAATAATGTACTATTTTTAAATAGGTATAATATGCAAAAAAAAATAACTCTATTATTTAATTTATGTTTACACTATTACGCAAAAGATTTTGTACCTATTTAAAAATAGTGCATTACATTTGTATCAAATTGTGATTATTTCTTAGCAGTACATGTTAATTTTTAGATTTTATTAGAATATATTTAACAAATAAGATATATTTTTAAAATATTGGAGTTTAAATAGTAGGAGTTTGTATCACAAATCGTCCTATAATTTTTGAACAAAATAGGTTTAATCCTAAAATTAACTATTTATTAAAAAAATTCTCAATTTTTCACATTGTCTAATTTTGATCCAAATCAATGATAGAAAACGATACCTCATTTTAAAATCTAAAACTGATAATTTTCCAATAAGAATGTTAAAATAGAGTGCATGAGTGCTAATTTTATTTCTTTTTTCTTTTCTTTTTTCATTAAATTTATTGCACGATGGACACTATATCAACTATCAAGTTATCGACACATTTGCCAAAATCACCAATTTCAATTCTTAAAACAATGCTATTTTCATATTACCGTTGATTTAGAACAAAAATTAAATTTTATTAGAAAATTTAGAATTAATTCTGACAAATAATTAATTTTGAGATTAAATCTATTTTGCCAAATAATTATGGGATTATTTATAATTTAACTGTAAAAAGTAGCATTATTTTAAATATAATGTGAGAAAGGCCACACCAATTTAAACAATTCATTGTATTTTATTATTCAGAATGCATGGCACATACAACAAATAATATAACACCAGCCAGCAATGTATTATTCGAAAAACATAGGGAGTGTAGTCTAGGAAGAATACAGCACAAAACAGAACAGAACAGGTCTAGCCATGACATAAAAAATGAAAAACGTAAGGATAATCTCTACAGTCGAAGCTTTATAGCAATGAAGAAAACTCACTATAAAGCATTCATTGAACTGAAAAAACTAGACCGGGAAGAACATAACATAAAGGAAACATCATAGGCTAATCTGACCTGATAGATGGAAGGACAACAGCGTATCCAGTAAACTGTGTATCGTAATAATTACGATAAACTAATATTTGAGGGATTTGGAACGATTTAGCAATCCGAACTGATTTCTGCATTTTGTACAACCCTCACACATCATCATGCAGGTGTGTCCCCTGTTGCAAGAGGTATGGGCTTCGTTGGGGCAGGCAAACGGCCGATACTATCAACTTTGTCTTTCTGTTTAGGAGGAGGCCTTGCTGCTCTCGGAAGTAGCCTGCCCTTCTTCACAAACCATTCGGGCTTCAACAGAGCCCGAAAGCCCAATTTGTTGTAGTACACTCTTCTCACGGTTCCACCAGCAGCTTCAACTGCTGCTTTTGCCCTTACGGTCACCCTTGAAACCTGATATGATTAGTATACCAACCAAATATACAAGAGTTAGTTGACGATACATCAAGAACTGGTCAGAAGCAAAGAATTGATGCAAAAACATATAGAAACTCAAAAAGAAGATGAAGAAAAGAAAAAAGAGTGTGCGAGTTGGATTGATGTCAAACGAGGGCTACCTACCTCTAGATGGATGGGCCATTTAATGTGTTCAGCCCCACGTCCCATTAATCTAACTCCATCTTCAATTTGCTTCCCTATTGCCCCAGAATCCTATTGTCGGAAAACAAGAGTGAGTGTATCAGAGAAAGTTGGAAAATGAAAAACAAATGGGAGACAACAAATAAGAAACTAATGTACATTACCTTGAGAGTTTTCATTGTGATCAGTTCTGAAGAATCTATCTTCCCAGCATTTATCAGCTTTGCGATTTTTCCTAAGCCGACTGGCTGCCAATGATGAAACAGTTGAATGCAATTAGTAGCCTAGAATCCCAATTTTCCCAGAAACTTATTATGTGTGCCAAACAAGAAAGAGAGTGTCATTGAATGTTACTTTTTCTACCAAAAAAAAAGAGTGTAAATTAACCACATATGCCCATTAATTTTCTAATTTCAGTGGCATGGATAGAAAGTCAGATAGCATTTTTCTTCACTCAAGAATCATTAGAGACTATTTTCGACGCCCATAAAGCACCCATGAAGAAGCTATGTGAGCCTTCAAGTAAAATTTGTTCAAAATGAAAAATTCTTGGGGTATGCAGTAATTTATCCAAAATTTCTTTCTAGGCAATACCTCCACAGCTCATTTTTCAACATTAAGCTTGTCCACTCAATTATTTTAATTAAATGAGTGTTTCCATGCTGTGGAATAGGGAAAATGACATGGATGTTCCCAGGTTATAAATAGATCAAAAGATCATCAATCAAGAACTTGAAATATAGAGAAAATGTAGAAACCATACATATATACTTCATCAGTAATTATGAGTTAACACTTATTTACATCAAATCCACACACAAGCAAAAGAGTGTTGATCACAAAGACGCCTGAGGAAAAACTAAGTTAGCTCAGCAACTTCTAAATTATATTCATAAAAATTCACATAAGCTTCACAGAGAAAATGGGCGGATTTTTGTTAATTTGGCATTTTTCCTTGCATGATAAAAATAATGAGGAAATACATTGCTAATGAAGGGATATTTGCAATTGAAAGCTAGACAGTAAAATGTGAGTGCAGGCATATTTACTAATATAACCGACAAAGAAAATACTTTTCAGATGATGTCATAGAACCACAAATAGATATCTTTCCTGTTACTTTCAACAATGCAAATTACGACAACATACCAAGTTTTAATCCCACCAAGTAGACTGATCGACAAGTGCTCTCATTTATATGCAAGTAACTGAGTATTAACATATGATAGCATTATCAGAAAAGAAATCTATTGCTCATCTCCTCCCCCCACCCCCACCCCCACCCCCTTATGTTTGGGTACTTCCTCATTTATAGTAGAGTGATCATGTCCATCAAACCCATTGGTATTAGCTGATATCCGCAAGACTTAACTAATATCCTTGTGGTTGATGGTAATAAAGACCCTCTTTGCTCAAACATCCCATATGCCATATCAATAACATTCAACTACTGAATGTCAATATACAAGAAACATGTACATGACATTCAACTTCAGTATCTTAAGCAGATGATAAGAACTCACATACACAGTTATCTCACAACATAACAAACTGAACAACAATTCACATTCACTTCGAATAATCTCCAATTGCTCCATCCACTTTTCAGAACAAATATCTATGTAATAAATGCAACAAAGAGAGTAAATTAAACTAAAACAAATATGGTACAACGCCAAAGAAGTAGCTAAGTTGGAAAGAAATGAAATAATTGTAGATTGTGAATTTTCAAATGCACCCACATAACATAATGAAACACTCAAGCACATTAATGACCAAGGTAAACATGCGTACAAGCTCTCATATATAAAATTACCTGAAATGTGAGACTGAATGGATTCTTAAAGCCCCGTTTGGGAAGACGTCGACGGAGGGGGGTCTGCCCACCTTCAAACCCAAACTTCATAGTACCACGGGCTTTCTGACCTTTGTGCCCACGCCCAGCAGTCTTTCCCTTACCTGACCCAATGCCCCGTCCCTTCCGGGTTTTTTGCTTACGGGCCCCTGGATTGTCCCTCAGATCATTCAACGCCAACAGGCCGCTGTAAGCCCTCATATTCCCATATAGAGAACTGAACATTGAGGTATCAGCAACTATACATTGCGGAGAGGAGTGGTGCTGGATGGCCAAGAGAGGGCGAAATGCTGGATAGTGATTCTGGGCAATGCCAGTGCGGAGTAAGGTAGGTAAAACTGAGGCTATTCGTCTCCTCAGCATATTAAGAATGAGTGTAATTTAAATCAATCTGCTACACATAATGTAATCAGTGAATCTCAACTAAAAAGAAAACCCTCAAAATTGTAAAACTTTTCAGAACTTAGAGCAGCTTGCATTAGAAATGCTATTTGTATACTAAAAAATTCCATTAGTTTAAACTATTCGAGGTCACCCCCTAATAATATATACTATTTTATATGTAGAACGGTCTGTTTTCACTCTCAAAAAAACAGCATGCTTAAAATAATAAAAAAAGAAAAAACTATGCAGCATATGACCAGTTTTTTAAGGTGTAAAGAACAACCTGTTCTACAGAAACAAGGAAGTGCATGAACCAAATCGAATAAAAATTAAATATCAACTCAATTAATATTTATTGCAGAAACAAGAGATACACATAACAAAGAAGAAATCAAAACTGGGAAAGAATAATTATTTAACAAGAAACTTGACCCAAATGTAGAAAAACAATTCAATAGTTTGAAACTGAGCAAGAAGAACAATTGAAATCTCACTCAAATGAAGAAAATTAATTCATGAAACACAGCGATTAATTTATTAATTCTTCTTTTACACTGACAAATCATCACAACACGAATCAAAGGTCACTCAAGATTCAATTTAGAAATCAACGACTGCAACTTACAAGGTTAACAACGACTTCTGATTTAAGGAGCTTTGTAACCAACGATGGAGACGGGAAATAACTAAGGCCTCAACATACATATATAACTAAACTGAACAATAGATACATGTATATCATTCATTTGAAGGATAGTTTCGTATATTTTCCCCCTCCAGCCCTCTGTCCTAATTTTTTATCTCTCGATCCCCTACCAAAAAAGCGGCCACCGCCACTTCCTCTATGTTAGCCAATCCTTCCAGAAAATTAGAATAAACACACAAAGCACTGAATACTAATGCAATAATAAGAGAAATAAGAAGAAATCAAGAAATAGAGGGAGCGGCATGGTGGGTACTTACCTTTCTGCGATAATATGTGGCGCCGAGGCAAAGGCGGCGCTGGAGGCGAGAGCGGAGCGACGGGAAGCGCTGGGGTGGCGGTCGTGGCGGAGCGGCGGGAGGAAGTGAGAGAGAGAGAGAGTAAAAACGCAGACGGAAGGGTTTTACTTAGAGGGTATAATCGGTAGTTTAACAAGGATAGTGTGTTTACCAATTATGGGTGTGTATATAATCGGGCCCTTATGAATATGGTGAATCGCACACACTACACTGGGCAATATAACAACTAGGGAAGATAATGGAGTGGATCAGGACGGATATATTAATGAAACAGGATATTCTCCCCCATTTTTAAGTAGTTCACCCCCACTTCCCTTTTTATTTTGAAAATAAATTTTAAAAGATAAAATAACCCTTTAAATATTATTTTAATTATAAAAAGATCAGTTCACCCCCCTCTTCAAAACTTAGAATTTGGATCTATACCCTTCTTCCAATTCTTCAACAATATTTTTTTGAACAAAAATGTTGAACTATTAACGTTGAAATAATGAATTTCATGACCGTCATCCTGGAACCGAACCACCGTCGCCCAAAAATCGACACGATTTGAACGAATGCGAACTTTTTTAAAAAAAAATTCGTACATATTTGTTCGACACTGGTTGGTGGAACAAATGCATAATGTTCGGAAAAAATTGTTGAACATATGCACTTTGTTCGAAATTTTTTGATGAACAAATGCAATTTGTTCGAAAAAAATTTATGAACAAATGCACTTTGTTCATAAAAAAATTTCGAACAGAATTTCGAAGAATTTTTTTTGAACAAATGCTATTTGTTCGAACAAATAGCATTTGTTCGAAAAACCAGAGCCGAACAAATGATTCCAACGATTTTTTCGTGATTTTCAATCGTTTTTGTCCGACGAATTTTCGCAAATGATTTTCAATCGATTTTTAACCCCAAAATTTGTAATAGTACCAACAAAAGCTCATCCAAAACTCATTCAAATTCATAAATCATTCAAATTTATTCAATACAAAAACCTAATTAAATACCAAAAAAGAGAAACTAAAATCTTATACGATTCGTTTGTCGGCGTGGAAGAGAAGCCGATGGTGGTAATCGGTGGTGATTGGAACGGTTGTGGTGGTGGATGATCTTGCTCCCACAATTCTTGAAAGAAAAGGGGAGGGGTGAATTAGCAAATATAAATCTTAGTTTGTGAGGGAAGGGTTAATTTTGGAAAATATGGGTGGTGAACTGAAGGAAAATTGTGGTGAATTGAAGAGGGTGGTGAACTACTCAAAAAAAGGGGGGAGAATATCTGCATCCTATATTAATATCCAAATCTGCTCCGCATTTTTATCCTCTAATCCGCTCTGCTTCATGCTCCACTGCGGGGCAGCATTTTGAGATTCACGTCTGCCCCGCGCGGGGTAGATCTGATCCGCTCTGCCCCATCTATTAAATGTTCATAATTTTTTAAAATCAATATATTAAAAAAAGCCTAAATAATTTTTTTTAAATACGTGTTGTTACTTTTTATTCTTTTCATATACATTACATATATGTTTAATACTATATATATTACAAAATATTATATATATCTAATATTATATGGAGCGCATTAGGGTTGGGCGGAGCGAATCGGGGCAAAAATTATGCAGATCCATGCCTGGTCTGCTCCGCGAGCGGCGCGGGGCAGATATGCTTCATTCTTAAAACGGGGCGGAGCGGGGTTGATTCAAACAAAGCGGGGCGGAGTGGAACGACTGTGGAGCAGATCCTTTTGTCATCTCTACCGTAGAGGGTCCAAATTAGAAAGGGTCTCAAAATACTGTCCCGCAGTGGAGCATGGAGTAGAGCGAATTAGAAGCGCGGATCAGGGCGGATATATAGTTTGAATATTGATATATCCGCTCTGATCCGCTCCATTGTCATCCCTATCTTTTAATAGGATAGAAGAAGAAAAAAAAACAGAGAGTTGACTTTTTTCCTCAATTCTGATAAAAAAAATCATGCAAACATACACTAAATATTGTTTATGAAGAATTTCTTTAAAAATTAGTAATTTGTATTCTTTCTTCTGTCACAGTAATTTAATGTGCTAGTCCAATTATGTTCTCCAAAATTGTTAAATAATTCATACCTAATTTTATTTTTTTGAATTATAATTACAATCTTAATATTGCAAGCCTCTATTGAAAAATTTGGCTGGTCCATAGTTTTAAAATTAAGAGGCACAAAAATAAAAATTATGTCTAACAATTATTTATATACAGGGAAATTGTTATAATTAAATAAATAATTGTTAGTCAATTGCTTTGGACTTTAGATTTTTACCTTTCCAAGCCCAGTTTCACACAGCAATTATATATTGCAGACTCTAAAACTGAAGATTTTAAAACTATGCATCCCAATTCTAATGGAAGACCTGTAACTATACAACAAATTCTGCTCATAAAAATATTTAAATAACAAAATAATACATTTGCTTGTAATTATTTATTATACACGGAAATTTTCTCTCAGCCCTCTAAACTTTTTATAATAAATGAAGAGAAAAAAAGAAACTGAAGAAAGGGTGTCCATTTATAAACCAACAAAGCTTATCCAAGCAAATACAAATTAAAGAATGTGCTGCTCACGAATCAAGTTGGCCTTGATTGCTAAGGCATGCAACTAGCAAACTATGGGAGGTAATAATGATGAAAATTGAAAGGCAAAACAAAACAAAAAGGCTCACCACTCACATAAGCGGCACAGAGTTAGTCTACAATGATTACAGGTAACAACATCCTCCTACTGTTAATTCTAAAATACTTGGAAATGAGCAGACATCCATCAATCCATTCTCCCCTCACACGATCAGCACCACGCTCTAAGCCCGGTCTTCACCAGAAGGGTTCACTGGTCCATTGTTCGGACCGTTAGGTCTGAATCCGCGGCCCCTGCCACGAATACCTCTCCCACGCCCACGACCTGCGGCAAATCGAACTCATCAGATTCAACAGACCAGCTTATTAGCAATTACAAATAGGACGAACCCCGAAGCTAATTATAATGTTCAACATTTTCTTCACTTTTTTTAGGGAAACAGTGAGTTAACAGGAAGGAGACAGGAGCGCATGTAAAGCAAATCAATGCATCATGGAAGAAAATAATCAAACCTTATACCAAGAGGTTATTTGTAAGAAAACAACAACTCTTTTTCTTTTTCAGTGAAATTACGCTAAACTGTCGGAGGAGACTTTTAGTGACCATCTCAATAGTATTTCCCTTTAAGAAAACAAGAGGAGATTGAAGCTATTGAATAAAACACAACACAAATACAAGGCAATGGCACATTTGGAAGACCATCAGAGGAAGTGGGGGTGCTTAGGCTCATAGGAAAGAATTGCTTATTCCTAATTTAAAGCATTAACCACGAAATTTATTAATTTCAATGAGATGCCCAAAGAATCCAATAGTAAATTAAAAATTAGTACCTCGAGGTGCTTCTTGACTGTAGCCTCCATCATCATTTTGACTATCAAACTGATTATTATAGTAACCTCCCCTACCACGGCCACGGAAACCACGACCTCTACCTCGTCCCCTACCCCTAGGTGGGTACCCACGATTTCTCTCATAGCCTCCATCCTCAATTTCTGTAGGCTCAAACCCATTTCCTTCAATCAATAGCAAAAAATTGGGGGAAAATGAGGATCTTCATACTAAACTAATGTTAAAGGATAAACAAAAAGGGAAACAAGATAAGCTGAATTAATACCAGTTGGGCCTCTAGGCCTACCTCTCCCCCTCCCCCTACCAAATCTGCCTCTTCCCCGGCCACGGGGTGATCCCTCTGCACAACAACAAAATTGTAAAATATATGTTCTCCCAAATTACATGAACTGAAAATGAAGGACTGGGAATAGGACATTAGTACACTACCTCCATCATAGTCGAGATCTGTTGACACTTTCACTTGATCAGCTGGTATGGGAGTTTGGTACCTATTGCAGATAATTGATAAATAAATCCACTTCCATGAATCCAACAGGAGGCCAAAGAAGAGTTTACAAATCTATAAAGACTTCACAATTCGATAAACATCACTTTGAAAGAGCAATAATTGCATTTTCTTTGAAACCAGTAAACACTGAGGAGTCACTCCACAAGAAACAAGTTACACCACATATTATTAAAATTGAGGAAGTTTAACTGATTCCATGTGAGTGATGAGCCTTTTTGTTGTAAACAAAAACTTCACAAAAAATAGATCAGCAGCTCACCCAATATTTGTCGTATCCAGCTCCTTTTTCGAGAGAGTAATTGTGACCATTGACACTTTCCTTGTGGTCTCCAGACTGTAAAATTAGCAAGCATTGTAATAAAGAAGAAAATCATATAATCTCCTATGTACAGTATGTTTGAGTGAATCTTACGTTTGAAGGCCCTCCTCCAGGGGTTCCCATGTGTCAGTTATATCAGTGGATTGGATTGCTGTAATTTGGTGAAGGCCAACAATTCTCCTCTGATATAAGAATATATGTCATCACTATCAGAAATATAAAACGAATAGTTATGAAGAATGGAAAGAAATGGTTTTAAGGGAAACCTTGATTAACTCCACAATTGTTACAGTTTTGTTGATGGCTCTGCCCATTGCCTTGAATACTATTTCTTCCGAACCCTTTTCCTATGATCATTAAATCCGCACACATGTTCATGCAAAATTGCATATTGGGATTAAGAAATGGTTCATAAAGACAAACTATTGTCTCAAATGAATGCCAGAGTCCTTTCAGGTGGATGAGGTACTACTAAATACAGGGCACTCTGAGATTAATATTTGCTCATGCCAGAGTGACAATGTAGCCGCAGAGAAACGCATATGATTGAATACCAAATAACATGAATAGTCTAACAAATCCCAAAGCGTACAAACCTTCAATCAAGAAATTGAAAGACTCCTCAAGTTTCGTAGCAAATGCCATAACAGATAATTTACCAAGTACAGTCTAGTTACAAAAGAAGTTCCAGATAAAGAAGTATAACCACAACACAAAAGAATCTTTCAATTTTCACAAGTATGAAGTACAACAAAAGTTGATACTTCATTTTATTAACCACCCTATCAGCATTTTTATCGCAAAAAAAAAAAAAAGTACATAATAATATACCCAAATATATAAATAGCTGAATACTAAGTACATCTGTAAACAAAAGAGCATCACCCAGTTAATAATTAACAAATCCAAAACTTGCACAACTCAAACAAAATAACATCAGATAACAATCAAACACAACAGTTACTAGGCAACAAATCATAAACACATAGTCTTCCAAACTAATAAGCACACGTACACAGACATACCTGAAGCAGAGTCATGGCGTAAGTGATGTAACTCCGCATCCTGCCCTGGCTTGTAATCCGAATTTCATTCTCATCAATTGGAGTCTCCACCCTCGGCTTCTCCACCTTCTGGTAGCGATCCATGCTCTTGGCGGAAAAAAACAATATTAATTTCAAATCAATCTAACAAAATAACTGAGAAAATCAGGGTAACCCAAACTAAGTATGGAAAGGAGGTGGGAAACTAGGGTTTTGACGGCGAGATTATGAGAAACAGATCTGGAAATAAAGGAAAAATCTATGTAAAAATACCTGGCGTCGAAGAGAAAAAGTGTATTTATGGAAGGATAAGATGATGATACGCTCTACCAACGGTAAGCCCTTCTCCGGCTTCGTATCTTTGTTACGCGCTGATCCCTTTGCTGCCTATGCTTCTCAATTATTTATACGTCCGGTTCACTTGTGCCCTAGTTTAGGTCAAACCGGCTTAGCTTGCCTTTTTTATTTTTTAATTACTAGAATGCACGTTTTAATTTGCTATTTTTATTATTATTATTAAGAATTTCTTATTTTATATATATAGCTGAAATTTAAAAATAAAATATCAAATAATAGAAATATATATTTAAAAAATATATATAGTATATTATATTATAAATTAACTCTGTGATCTTGTTATATATCTTAAAAATATATTACATCTGTCCACCAAATTATTTCACACTTTTCTTTTCTTTTTACCCACAAAACTTTTTCTCATTTTCTTATTTGGAAACAACCCACACTCACAATAAAATTTTGGGTCCCATAATACTTTTATTTTCCTCTTGTTTTATCTATCATTTTAATATAATACTATTTTTTATTAATTTCTGTGTCCACAATGAAGTGGAAAAAAAATCATGGACGGAGGGAATATTCAGTATATTACAAATACGATTTGAATAAGAGAAAATTTAAAAAAGTTAAAAATAACAATTAATAACAAATCAATTGAAAAAATCTTGAAACATCGTAGTTTTAAATCTCTACATCCAATCCTTTCGAAAAAAATATCTCCATCCAAACACAACTTAATAATTAAAAGTTTCATGAACTAAATTATTTATCACAAAATTTTAATTTTGACTGACCCAATTTCGAGTGTGAGCTGATCAAAATTGATCTTGAAATTAAGGCACAATTAAGGATGCATGGGATACACTCAAATGCATCCAAGACACACTCATTATTTATTTATATTAAGTTAGTAACACGTGATATGCTATTGTGAGACATTTCAAATTTATAAATCTTACTCAATTATCTATTAGTTTTTATCCAAACAAGTATAGTTGATTTATGTTGTGGATTTAAAATTTATAATTTTAAAATTTCTCCATCTAAACACAACCTAACTTTTAGAAGTTTTGCAAACTAAATTATCTAAATTGACAAAGTGGTTGAAACTCTACTACCTATGACTGAGAAGTCATGAGTTTGAGTTACAGTTTTACCCAAAAAAAAAGGGCATTGAGAAGAGCCAAAACTCAAATTAGGGCACCAACGTTAATTAGTTACTCCCTCTGTCCCGCAGGAATTTGCACACTTTCCTTATTTGGACGTCCCACACAAATTTGCACACTACTAAAAAAAGAAGCATTGATTTACGTGCACACTCACAAACCTTTACACATATTTACCCATATACCACTACTTTATATATAAAACTATTTTTTTCTTAAAAAATGTGCCGTCCCGTAGGGTGCAAATTCCTACGGGACGGAGGGAGTACAAATAAGGACAAAATATTAAAAAATGTGTCTCCACTATAGAATTTTTTTTACAATACTTTACAAATTATGACTACACTATTGAATTTCTTATAATACTATATTGTGTATGGCTGCACTATTAAAAAAATATGTCTGCACTATAGCATATTTTTAACAATAATATACCAATTATGAATGCTCCATTGAACTCCTTACAATACTATAACAATAAAAAATTCATTACCGAGTCCATTGCAAAATTAACACAAAAAAAATCACCCAAAAGTATGTTACACTCAAAGACAAAGAATGCTACATTTGTAAATTCCTTCTACACAGTATATATTCATCCATATTTGAACAAAACTAATAATTTAATGTCTAATATAGCTTGAGTAAAAAGCGAATCAACATTATAACCTATGAAATCCTCAAATTAGATCATCAAGCAATCATTTTAATACTAATTTGGAGTCATTAACAGAGCAATGCTAAAAAAATAAAAATAGAGCAATAAGAATTCCACCAACGGTATTAAATAAAAAAACACATAGTAAACTCATGCTTAAATACACTAATATTCATCATTTCACACCCAAATTCATAAAAAAACTGAACAAACTGAATTACAAAAACCTCAAAATTCTCGGAAAAAAAAAACATACCATCTTAGCTATCATCTTCCTCGTCTCTTCACAGACAATTGTGGGTGGTTGCATGTGGTTACAGACAGTTTGAGTGATGCCCAGGATTGTGCAACTGGTAGATTATGAGTATTTGACCCGAATGAAAACTGATCAAGTGGGAGGCGGATAAGAGCAGTTTCAAAGACGGCTGCAAGATAGTTTTGGGGAAAACTACCTTTCCTATGCGGATGGGTGACACTGAGCCTTGCAGGAGCATCCGATTGCTTAGATTAGAACTCCCTATGTGGTGGGAGTGTCCACCACATATTGTACGAATCTTATAAATAGAGGACATCCTCTAACATGTAATTTGGGCAAAGACTTGTGAGTTAGTCTTAGGCTAAAAAAGAGATTCGTGTGTGGACCTGAGGTTGATCAAGTTGATCAACTCGAGTGAGTGACAAGCCTTGAGGACACGATGATGCGTACAACTTTGACATTCCTTTGTATTATTCGTGGATTTAATATAAAGGTTGGGAGTGAATTATCTCATATGCTTGGGTGTCTTATATGTTTATTTTTATTCCGGTGCATATACATACAATGCTTGTTACACAATCACTCAACCTCAGTGCAACATGGAAACGAGTGTTGGTAAGGCGAAATAGGCTGACGAATTGTGCAATTTGGGCTGACACATGGGGCAAAAAATTCGAGTTCGGAGTTTTGTCCCCGTGACACCAAGCATCCCAAAAAATCCCACATTTTACATCGTTCTAGACTTTAAAAAATGTAAAATATAGGGCAACATGAGATGTGATACTTTATTTTAAAAAAAAATTGATACCTTTACAAGTGTCACGTTCCCAAAAAAAAATAGGAACTGCAAAAAACATCAAGCCTCTTTCTTTTCGTTTTTTTTCTTTCTTTTTAAAATAGTCTTTATAAAAAACGAAGTGAAGGGCTAAAAGGATGTCCATTTATAAGTATCAACCAACAAGCGTATCCAAGCATACAAATTAAAGAATGTGCTGCTCACCATTCAACTTTATCCAAGCATACAAATTAAAGAATGTGCTGCTCACCATTCAACTTACACTTGATTACTAAAGGATGCCACTAGCAAACTATGTGTAGTATGATGATAATTGAAAGACATAACAAAAAGGCTCACCGCTCATGAGCGGCACGATCAGTCTACAATGATTACAGATAACGTCCTTCTACAGTTAAATCTAGCTAAATAGTACTTGGAAAAGGAGTAGACATCCATCAATTCGTCGATCATTATATTCTCCTCTCACATTTGGCAACAGCCAACAAGCAAGCACTAATCCAGGCTCAACCAGAAGGGTTAATCAGCCCATTTGGTCTGAATCCACGGCCCATGCCACGAGTTCCTCTCCCACGGCCACGACCTGCACCAAATAGAACACAACGGAGTCAATGTAATGAGTAAAGTGCTAATACCACATAGCAGGTTTAGCAATTACAAATGCTATCACATAGCAGATATAGCAATTACAAATACTGTACAAGAGGATAAATCTAATTACAATAATTGAAAGGAGTATTGCAAGAAAATAAAATCCTCAAAGGGAAGTTGATAATACTCTGAGGGGGCATTTTTATGATAACGTTTTTTTTTTGAGGAAATAATTAGATTACACGTCAAGGACTACTTTTTGAATCTATGGTCTATTGATCTAAACCTACTCTACTTTCCTTAGGTATAATGTGCTTATTTTATTTGTGTGTGTGGGTGTGGGTGGGGGGGGAGAGACAACACGCAACAGGTAAGATCATAATTCCCGAGTAAAATGAGTCCACCATCAAAATCTATGGTTGTGTTTGAATAGAGTCATTTGAAAACAAAGGGATTTTGAAATTGAATGGATTTAAGAATCTATGCATTTCAAATGACATGGTTTTATTAAATATCAAAATTTTCAAATGACATGATTTTACTAAATATTTGAACTTTTGCCCATCGAACTAGAGTCAAAGATAAGGATGTGAAATCCATTAAATTGAACATCTGGCGCAAACAAGTGGAATGAATTTAGATTGTGGATTTAAAATTCACAGCCTCATATACCTCCATCCAAGCACAACCTAAATGCTCACAGAATACACCATTTTCGAGGTCTACAAAATTTTCTGTATCTTCAAATTCAACCAGTAAACAATATTTCCATATATGCAAAAGACAGCCGATTTTTCGTTTACTTGGTCTACAATGGAGGACTGATGTAAATGAAATAAAATCTTCACAACTACAGGTCAAAGGCATATTTAGAAGACCAGCAATGGAACTTGGAAGTGGGGGTGCTTGGCCTCATATAGTAACAGGAGAGTATCATTTATCAGTAATTTTTTTCGATGCCCAAAGATATCCGAAATGGCCGTTTAAAAATTGGAAGTACCTCGAGGTGCTTCTTGATTGTAGCCTCTAGCGTCATTTTGAGTATCAAACTCATTACCATAGAATCCTCCCCTACCACGGCCACGGAAATTGCGACCTCTACCTCTTCCTCTACCCCTGGAGTTCCCACGGTTTCTCTCATAGCCTCCATCCTCAATCTCATTAGATGCTAGTCCATTCCCTAGAGTAAAATACAGTAGAAATAACTTAGAAATATGCAAAAAAAAAAAAAAAAGAATCAGCTCCACGATATTGAATTGATCTATAAGGAATTAAAACATATAAGCTGAATTAATACCACTTGGGCCCCTAGGCCTCCCCCTTCCCCTGCCCCTACCAAATCTGCCTCTTCCTCGGCCAACAGGTGATCCCTCTGCACGGCATTAAATTGTAAAATATATGTCTTCCAGCTTTATATTAAGTGAAAATAAAAGAATGGGAGAATATGACAGTACCTCCTTCATAATCGAGCTCAGTTGACACCTTCACTTGATCAGCTGGTATAGGAGGTTGATACCTATTGCAGATAACAGATTATCAACAACAGTTTACTAATCTGCAATTGCAATATTGCCTTTTGCTTTGCAATCAATTAGAAAATGTGGAGCCACTCCAAAAGAAACAAGTTGCACCTCATATTATTTAAAGAAAAAAGGAGTGCAGTTTAACTGAATCCATGTTATATTATTCAAAAATAATAATAACCAAAAAAATATAATAGTAATAATAATATTAAAAGTTTAAACTAAACCAAAAAAGTAGATCAGTAACTCACCCTATATTTTTCGTATCCAACTCCTTTTTTGAGAGAGTAATTGTGACCATTGATACTTTCCTTGTGGTCTCAAGACTGAAATAGTAGCCACCATTGTCATAATTGTTGCACTTAATCAATCCCTAGAGACGAAATCAAATTAATGTTCGAGTTGATCTTACGTTTGGAGGCCCTCCTCCAGGGGTTCCCACGTGTCGGTTATATCAGTGGACTGGATCGCCGTGATTTGGTGAAGACCAACGATTCTCCTCTGAATTAAGAATGCATTAACATTACATACCATTACCAAAAGTTATGAGAAGAGCTGAAAGGAATGGAAAAAATGGAAACCTTGATTAACTCCACAATTGTTACAGTTTTGTTGATGGCTCTGCCCATTGCCTTGAATACTATTTCATCTGAACCCTTTTCCTATGATCATTGAATCCAAAACATGCATTATTGCAAACAATGTATATTAAGATGAACAAAATAATAAATAGAAACATAAACAATCATATTTACATGAATGCCAGTGAGACTAGAATCTCATGCAGACCATGTTCTACTAAACACTGAGAAGAATCTCACACGTATAAATCTCAACCGAATCTACCAGTCACGAAATCAAAGTACTCCTCAATAACAGAGGAAGTGCAAGCAGATTTATGGATAATCCAAATAACGAATATTTCCATTTTTCACATGTATCAATTACGAGAAAGTATGTCATGTGAAAAATGCAGTTGAATAAAAACAAATAAACAAACAACAGAATTGCAATCACCACTGTAAACCATACATCACCTCCGATTCCGGATAACAAACCAATACAAATCTACATAAAACGAATGCAAAAACTCCACGAGTCATACAAAACAATCTCCGGTTACCAATTAACTACAAAAGTTACCATGCAACAAAAACAGCAATTATAAACACACGGCCTCTCAATCCAACGCACCTGAAGCAGAGTCATGGCGTAAGTGATGTAGCTCCGCATCCTGCCCTGGCTCGTAATCCGAATTTCGTTCTCAGCAATTGGTGTATCCACCCTCGGCTTCTCCACCTTCTGGTACCGATCCATTGCTCTTGAGGAAACAACATCAAATATCAAATCAACGCAACAAGCTAACACATCGAATTAGGGTAACCACTGACTAATTAACGCAGAGATTTGCGGGCAGCAAACAGATCTGGATGAACGAATTGAAGAACAATCCGAATAACAGAGCGTGATTGTACCTGTGGGTGGAAGTGTGTTTGTGTGCGTATGCAAGGATAACACGATGATATGTCCCACAAGGGGGAACGCCCTCTTCACCGGCTTAGTTTCTTCGTTTCGCCCTGACCCTCTTTGCGTACTCCACACTATTTATACTCCGGTCCAAAAAGTGTGCCCTAATTCTTTTTACATTTTTTAAGTTAAAGCCGGTTTCGCATTTTTATTTTGTCCCTCTCTCATGTGTGTATATTTAATGCAATGCCAAAATATTTTATTTCAAAATCTCTTTGCTTTCATGGTCTACATTTATTATTACTAGATTTTCTTTGATTTTTTTAATGCAATTATTATACATACCGGATTGTATTTTATATTTCTTGATTTTTTAGTGCAATTATTTTTTCTTGATTTTCTTATATAATAAATAAAGGGTGATTTACATATTAGTTCAAAAAAATCACTATATTTACAAATTGGTTCATAAAATTTTGCACAGAAGTGTTTTTTGTGTTTGCACATAAGTATTTTTTTTTTCCACATAAATCATTTTGTAATTTGTGCGAATTTGTTGAACCAATTTGCACTTTTCTCATAAATAAATTATATACAAATTCACATAAGATATTGAAAGATATACAACATAAGATATTTTACAATATTCCGTTGTATAAAAAAACTAATTACACATTTAATATATGTCAGAAATGTTAATTTCAAACTCTTCGCTTCACAAAATCTACAACCAAAAAATCATCATAATCTTTCTCTCTGTATATACTTACGGTGTGCCAAAATATCAAATCAAATTACAATTACTTAACATTAAAAACACTTTTTCTTTTGAAATATAATTTCACTTTTAAGTGTGTTGAGAATAATAATTAATAGGGGCAGTTTCATCTGAGAGCAATTTATACAGCTGAAACTCAAATTAGGACACAAATTTCTCCTAGTTACAATTAGGCGCAAAAAGTTGTTCGCTAATTTTGATTATCAATGTCCATCGATTTTGACTATTTTTAATTATCACCAGAACAATTTCTGTCAAGAATATTTTCATGTGAGATTCATATGCACTTATAAATTTCTTACAATACTATAAAAATTGTGGTTGCACTATGAATTTCGACATACATATTTTCGATAAATTGTATCTACACTTTTAAATTTTTTACAATATTATACTTATTGTGTCCGCACTATGAAAAAGTGTATGCATTTTAGTGTATTTTTTATAATACTATATCCGATTGTGACTGAGCTATAAAATTATCTACAATATTATAACTATAAAAAAATTATTACAGAATCAACACCAAATTCAGTGTTCTTCCCCCAATAATGCATATAAAATTACAAATAAAAAAAATAAAAAAATCAACAAACCCAAAAGAGCAAAAAAATTCGGAAATAGATTTTCAACACATATCCCATATTGATTTTCAAAAAAAATCTCAGAAAAACTGTTTTAACCTTGCTTCGTCCTTCATCCATGATCAACGTCTTGTATGTGCCTAGAACTGTCATCAAAGTTCAGGCTTTGGTTGATTTCATATTGAGCTCACCCTCCCAACAAATCCAATTAAGCTAACTTTTCCACTTTGCGTTGCAAGATATATTTTAATTCTTATTTTTTGTTATAATTTTGTAAGCAATTATTTTACATGTGTATAAAGTATATTTCAATGTTTAATTTTGTGTTTTATTTTTCTAAGCATTGTTATATGTTTATATATATGATTAAAGTGTTGCATATTTAAATATATAGATATTATATGTAGTGATGTAAATGAGTCAAGCCGTTCGCAAACTATTCGGGTCTCGACTCGAAAAATATTCATTCGAGTTTGTTTGTTAAATTTCACGAGTCGAGCTCGAGCTTTATGGTATTTGACTCGAAAGCTCAGTTATAGGCTCGAACTATACAAATGAGTTTTTTTTTTCAAGCAGATCTCGAAACGAACTTTTTTTTCGAACCGAACTCGAACTAAGCAAATGAGCTTTCTTTCGAGCCGAGCTCGAGCTAACTCGTTTATTTAGTTAATTAATATTTCACGAGCCGAGCTCGAGCTATTCCCAAGCTTAAAATTTTACACATGAGTCGAGCTCAAGCTCAATTATTAGAGTTCGAACCGAGCTCGAGCCTATAACCGAAGAAACGAGTTGAGCTCGAGCTTGATAGTATTCGGCTCGGCTCGTTTACATCCCTAATTATATGGTAAACTTTTTTCTTTATCAACAGGTGCACTAACTTACGTGTATTTTAAAAAAAATTACTCCTATTATTACTTAAAGTTACCACTGTTTATACTTGTTATAGCCATTTTTAGTGTAAGCCATTTGGCATGTTGCAAGTATATGAAATACAAATATGAATAAACGTAGAATGGAGAAAGAAATTGAGAGTTCTTCACATAAATATTGGTTTGGGGTGTTTTAAGAAGAATCCTTAACCTTGTAATAATATGTATAAATCCTACTAGTAAAATGGGGTCTATTGAAGTCTAAATTTACCTATATGTATAACTAGAGGTCAGTTCACATGGAACGAACGAACAACGACAACTCAAGTGACGAGCTTTGAGCTAAGAAGAAGATTTAAAAATATTTTCACCAAATTCAGAAGTGTTCTTCATCAAAACAAATAAAAACAGTGTTTGATCTAGGAGCAAGGGGCTAAATCTCTCTAATCGAACATTTTTTCTTAAAAAAGTTGTTGAAGATTCGAAGATTCAAAGGCCATCTTCGAAGTGTTCTTCGTTCAGATCTACCAGAAATACTATTTGACTCTAGATCAAGGTCCAAAATCTCTCTGATATTTTCATCAAAACATACTCAAAGATTCAAAGGTGCTCTTCATTAAATTCAAGAATATTCAGCCCAGAAATCTTCACAAGAAACATGTGATCTAAAATAAGATATTTTTGTCCTTGGATAACCGTTATCAAATCTAAATCAAACTCAAAGAAGAGAATCAAATGATTAAATCTAGAGAAAGAACCCTTTAAATTTCAGCTTAATCTAAACAAATTAAAATTATATATCAATTTTATGTTAATAATATCGTCTTCTAGAAAATATATTATTAAATAAACAACTATAACTTTTTAATAATAAAGATGCCTACAAAAACTAAGTATACATGTATACCATTTTTTGGATAAGTATTCAATATAAGTATAAAAATAAAAATTACCACTTTGTCCGAAATTAATTACCTATACACTTATTTTATTTAGACGTTCTAATATTACTTGTACACTAGAAAATATAATTTACATACATACTAACAAAAAAATACACTAATTTTTTTTTTAAATTTATGCAGAACTAAATGTACAAGTAATCCCAAGAGGAAAGGGTCTATGAATATAACAAATAATACACTTGAAATATTAAAATAATACTCTATCCATTCCTCAAATTTATTCCCCTTTGTGTGGACATAAATTTTAAGAAAAATAAGATAAAATAAATAAAATAAAGATATTATGAAATAATTGTGAATTCCCCTAAAAAATAAAACTATTGTTTGTGAATGTAATAATAAAATGATATTTTTTAGAGTGGAAATGAAAATAATTTCGGGTGACGAACAAAAATGGAAAGTGAAAATAAATATTAGAGGCAAAGGAAGTATATATAAGTCTCTTGTGCACCAAGTGCATCGTACAATTCAAATGCATTTTTAAAAAGTAAGATAAAACAAGTAATATTGAAAATTCAAATGCATTTTTAAAAAGTAAGACAAAACAAGTAATATTGAAAAGTCACAGATGCTATTACTAAAAAGTGCATTTTTAAAAGTACACTTTCAGTAAAATTACGTATGATTTTTCAGTAATACTCCCTCCGTCCCAAAACTACTTTCACACTTTCCTTATTTGGACGTCCCAACTCTTCTTTCACACACCAAAAAAGGAAACTTTTCTTTCTTACAAAAGTCAACAAAATACACTTTTTCTTATTTTATTATTTAACTTTACACTCACATATTTATTTTTCCTTAGTTCGCGTGCCCGAAACTACTTTCAAAGTAGTTCCGGGACGGAGGTAGTAATTAGTAAACCTTTTTTAAAATACATTTGATTTGTACTATGCACATAGTGCACACAAAACTAAGACTATATATAAAGAGTTAGTCTTGTATGAGACCATCACATGTCTTGAAACAACTAAATGAAATATGAATCGAGCATAACTCATTATCATGTTAATTTATATAGTCGGTCTCATAACAAAATTAAAATTGAGATGTGTTGAAATCGATGGAGGATAGCACCACATGTAAGAAAAGGGTTGAATAACTATATAAATAGAAGGTATTATACGACCAGCCAAACACCAATTTCTTTTGACAAGTCTTATGTTTATTGTACAAATCAAATGTATTTTTAACAGTATCAACCGCTTTTTAGTGAAAATCATTTTTATTATTCCTTTTCCATAAGCCCATCTCAGACCAAGCACAGTAGAATATATCTTGCCATCTTGGTAAAACTACAGCTTGTATGTCAACAAATGTACGTGTTCATGTAACGTTTCACAAGTTACAAAAACCGCCCATTCTCTAATTCTCATCTACTCTACAAGTTATCATGTATGGAAACTCTGTGCCAAACTTTTCTGAAACTAAGCATATATTCAAGTCAGAAGGATATGAATACCATCTTTAAACTTTGTAACAGCAGAAATTTGTAATCAAGCTATTCATTCAGGCAAATCCTCCGCGCCTCGTCTCCTGCAAGGTTTTTGTTCAGAATTAGTTCCACTGTTTGTGTAATAAATTTACACAAAATTTACACTAAAAAGGTTAAAGAAAACCAGGCAACCCGAAATTGGTGTCATTCATAAGGTGTAAAATACCTTATTATTTACACGATAAAGACTTAAAAAGATGTGGATCAACATCAAAGAAGGTAATATAAATTGAGAACCCATTGTTGAAGATTAGAAGGTATCCCCGTCTTATTACTTACAGGATTTCCAAAAAAAAAAAGCTTGAAGACTAGAAATACAAGGAAATCATTCAAGTTGAAGCAAGGCAAACAGTAGCCAATTGTCAAACTCATGACAAAGAAAGCTTGTAAAGATCAGATATTAAATACCAAGTTTAGATGTCTACCAGAGAGAGAGCTTAGATTTTGTATTCACCAACATGCATCCACTTAGTGGATGACCACTTATTCCCTTTGATGACTGGGCAACCTCCTGGAATAAAGTAACATAAAACAAATAAATCAGAAACTAAAAGTCATAGCCAAATCAATGACTAGTAAAGAAACATACTATTGCGTAAAACTCAGGAAAAAATTAATTCAAGATTTATTTAACCAGCAAGTCTCAATCTTCAATACAACATAAACAACATATACTTGATTACTCGTGTCGTGTAGCATGATTCAAGTAGAACATCATGTATTTGCATTGTTTTTCATCACCTACTTCTTATGTTTTATTACTTGGATAAAGTAACATATAAGAGAAGAATGATCAAAGTAAAGGAAATCATGAGTGCCCACAAATGAAACTCACCGTGTAAGCTAGATGGATCTAGAGAAGCATCAGGGCGCATACTCCAAAAAAGTAAGGCATCACCCATTCTTGCTTTCACAGCCAGGCCTCTTTTTCCACACTCTGACAACTCATTCCAACCGGCCCGGGAGCTGAAATTGCCCTTGGCAGCAGGAAAGATTGTCTCACCACCTTCTTCAACATCTGACCTGCATCAGGTGCCTTACTGAATATGATATCCACAAATATCAGACATTGTGGAAGCATCAAGACGTTGGAAAAGTACTTACAAATACATTAGTACAGTAGCTATACGTTGACCTCCATTTTTGGTGTTGAATTCATCAAGAAAGTAATCATAGTGAGGCTCGTACTTTTGTCCTTCTTCATAGTGCAAAACTTGTAGACCTTCTCCATGCTCTGTACATTAAAAGTAAAGATAATGAAGCTACTATTTCAGGGAGTATCACATAGAAAGAACAGCAGTCAGAACCTAAGAAATAACCGATCAAGAGAGATTCTTGAATATGTTAGGAAAGAGCCAACATGTTTATAACATTGCAAAGTACAAAAGACTGGAACAGCATTGAGCATGTTTGGCTTGAGAGAAAAGTATTGAAGCACTTTGCCACTATTCCTAGTATCCTTCCAGTGTCTCTTCAAAATCAAGTGGCAATATTTCTACTTAAAAGGGTAAATAAATTCTTCTTAGTTGAATAATTTTTTTTTACCCCTCCTTCCTGTGTTAATACCAGGTAGTCAGCAAACTTGCAGGGAATATCATAATTTTACCACCACCGACAGCTCCATATGAGCGAGTGAATACCCTTTGGTCCACCGTGTTCATGCACAACTTATGAAAAGACATAAAATAAACGAGGAAGAACAGGAGCATATTGTGTAATCACAGTCCCATACCTACAGGTATAAATGTGTAGTCTGCAATTCTTTTTTCGATGTCCTTGATGACTTTATCTCGACCTCTCCTCAAGAACATTCCAGAACTTGTACGAACCCTAAAAAATGGTGGTTCTTCTTCAGCAAAAAGAATAATAATACAGGTAAACAAAATATTGATGCCAAACCTTCTTCCATTTGATGAAATACTAAAACAAACATATTTGTAGAGATACATCAAAGGAACAAACCTGCTATCCTTACTCTTGCCAGTCTTGCTATCAACCACTGTCGATTTAACCATGTGTGGTTTAGCAAGATTTATCAAATATTCACATTCTTCCTTAGACTGCAATATACAAGATTTATCAGATGCACACTGCAATATAATAGTTGCACACCAAATAAAGTTTTCAGAAAATATCAGCACTAGGAATTCTAAAAGAATGTTTTGTTTGGCATAAGCCAATTTCCACTTGAAATAAAATTTAATCCAGATTTATTGGTTCTTTTTTTATACCAGAAAAAACATTCACAAGACTCAAATATGACAAAATAATATTGAATAAATATATGAACCAAGCATTGAGGTAAAAAAATCATCAATATGATCAACACCAACTTTGTTAAAGCAACATGCAGGTCTTTTCGTCAACTATCATACATATTGAATGCAGATCAAACAAGAAATTTGGATACAAAGTTAGCATCAAGTCTAGTTGAGCATACAATTAACACGAGAGCATAAGAAAATTGTGTCTTCTTTATACTTAAGATTGTTTTAGCATTCCATTTGGCTAAAGTAATCTCCCATTTCATTCTTCTTCTCAAGACAAGCCCAAGTTCATGTTAACAGAGTAAGCCATTACTTATCACTTATGGGATGGTAACTTAGATCCTTCAGTCTTTAGTGTATCAAGGGCCACAATTACTTATACAGTTTTTCGATAAACAATTACTAAAACACTAGCTAATCGACATGGAATGATAAAAAGATTTAACTAAAGGTATCAAGTTAAATAATAGGGAACGATCATAAATAAATTTCATTATCAGCAAGTTAACATAACCAAATCCACGAGATAAACAAGTAATCAGTAACAGTACATTATAGAAAGCCCCAAACAGTATAAACAACTTGCAAACGTGTATGCATTTTATCCTCCAATCAAAAATTAGCAACATAATTCCAAAACAGAGTTAAATAAATCATGCAGCAACACAAAACCAAAAATACTAAGGTGCATCTTCAAGGTGAAACTCATTTAAATTGCAGCATTTATCAAACCTAAACACTAAAAAATTGCATATAAATGATCGAAACTCACCAAAAAATTATGATACAGGAAAGCCCTAGGCTCCCACGAAAGAATCTCAGTCCATTGCTCCCCTCTTTCCCCCAATCCTCCCCCTTCCTTCTTTATGCTGTTACCCGACACAGACAAACGTATAAACACAAAATCTCATTTTCAATCAACTTTAAAAAAAAAAACTTACACATCTAATTTCAAGCGTTTCAATTTTATCCGATCTCCGTTCAGCAACGATTCGTCATCGGAAGCAATGGGGAGAGAGAGAATTCCGAGACCGAGGAGCATCAGGAGCACGACTGTCAGCATTAACAGCATAGACAGCACCAAAACAACCGTCGATGATCTCCTACCCTGATGCCGATTTCCCCTCCCCTTCGGCATTTTTATTCTGTGAAGTAAAAATCAAATTAAAACCCTAATTATCGAAGAGTGCGAGAGATTTACGAATTGTTCCAGCGAATTTCGCCTGCGATGTTCAATTGGGAAGGAGGAGGTGGAATTGAAGGTGTCAACATACGAAAATAGACTAAAATGGTTGACTAATTTACGGATGTTTTGTGGTTTTATAGTGGGGGCTAAGGGCTGATTTCGACATTTTCAGCGGTTTTGTTAGCGTTTTTTTGGTTCTGTGGGCTGCTCTAGCCTCGAAGATTTCGAGGAAATAAATTACAGAGATCTGAGTGGGTTTGAGTTATCATTATTATTATTTTTAAATTTGACTTTAATTTTAATAAAATATGACTTTAATTTTAATAAAATTTGACTTTAATTTTAATAAAATTTGACTATTTATGTAAAATAGGTTTTTTTTTCAATAATAGGCTTAGTAATAATAAAAATTCGGCAGGTACCCAATTAAAAGTTTGTCAAATATAAAATTGTAATCCAAGAAAAAGGAAAAAGCGTACATTCAATTTGGGGGTGAGTTTAGATTTTGCCCATGTGGATGTGCACCTCTCATTTTTCATTTAAATATATATGCATTGTTGTTGATAGAATTTCTTAGTTGTGTTCGTTTATGTGACTTTATAACGGATTAATTCTACCAAACAATGAACTTATGATTTTATATTCTTGGAGAGATAATATATATATATAGAGAGAGAGTGCTTAGAGAGAGAAAGTGTAATGTAGGGAATGTATTAGAATTGTGTGAATAGTACAAGAGAGGTCTTATTTATAGGTGTGCGAGTGTGAGACGGCACCTTACGAGCCTATATGGCTTCCGGTGTTGACGGGGGTTCCTTACCCTCGTCTTGGTCTCTCACACTGCTCCCTATGTCTTGTCTCGTCCTACTACTATGCTTTAGACTAGATGGGTCTCACTAAAAACCTCGCTATAAACCACCCTTGTGGATAAACCGAACGGAGGGAAAAAGAGCGCACCATCGGGGTCCTATAGGCTATCATGAGAGCTCATAGGCGAACTCAGAGGTGAGCACCCGGGCGAGCTCAAAGATGAACACCCAGGCGAGCTCAGAGATGAACACCCAGGCGAGCTCCTATGCCTTGGTGCCCGGAGGTGCGCTTGGCACTCTGGCGAGCTCTCGGGCGACCTCCTAGGTGATATCTTGATTCTCTAATTTGCCTCGAATAGCTCGCCCATCAACAATTTCCCCCCAGCTCGCCTTCATCATGACTCATGGCATGTGTGGGCGAGCTGGCATGCGAACTCTAGGGCGAGCTCGTGCAAAGCGGTCTCTCGAGCCGATGTGGGTGGAGTTCGAGGCGTCGCACACGTCCCCATGAGTGTCGTTTCCCGCGCCCATGATAATAACTTTTCAAATTCTTTGCAAAAAGGCCCCTGGTCTTTCAGGAATTTCGAGCTCGCGCCCAACGTCTATAAATAGGCAAAATCGAGAAAATTCCTCACTTTGCTTCTTCACTTCTCAGAGCGCATTTCTGGCGATCGTTCCTCTGCTCCAGGCGTGTCTCCGAACATCCCCCAAGGTAGAAATCTGAATTTTTCTTCTTTCTTGTTTCAAATTCTTTTCGTTGAAAACCAAAACTTTCCGGCAACGCCTATACCATGTCTGAGAATTCTTCGAGTCGCACCCCTCCGAATCGTGATTTGGGAAAAGGACTAATGACCGATGATTGCCCAAACCCCCAAGCGGCACCTGTGATCATCTCCTCGGGCTCCGGGGCGAGCTTCGAAACTTTCCCGGACAGTGGCGAGCTCCTGGGGTCAGTTCGTTCTGACTCTAGCGAGCGGGCTACTAGTTCTAGCGAGAAATCCCCACTCCGCGAGCTCTGGGACTACTCTGAGCGAGCTCCCGGGGGAGCCGCGGCCCTGGTCGAAGAAGAGGTCGCCGAGACCGATACCCGAAAGGAGGTCGCCGAGTTTGGGGCTGACGACATTGCTGGCGAGCTAGCCCGCGAGGTCGACGAAGAGGTCGGCGAGGATATGGGGACGGAGGTCACTCATCGACTTTCCCTTTCCCAAGCTTCCTGAACATCAAATCTCCACCGAGGTAGTGAATAAGTTCGACTGGAACGAATATGTGAGAGCCCACGTGGCGAGCTTCCCCTTACCCCAGCGAGCTCCGATCCAAAAGGCCGCTGGCAAATTTGACCTCAAGGCAAACGGGGTGGAGAGCATCGTCAGCGAGTTTGCCCTCCTGGATATTCGGAGGCGGTTCCGTATTCCGTTGGATATATTTATGTACGCCGCTGAGGAGAACGAGCGAGCCGACCTCCCCCCTGCCGGACTCACAGCCATGAACTATCACACTTTGAAGGCCGGGCTCACCCTCCCCCTTCACCCTATCATCGGGCAGTTTCTGGCGGACACGGGCCTCGCCATTACACAACTTACTCCGAACTCATGGAGCAATCTGTTGGCAGCTCTGACCGTCTTCGGCCATGAGGGCTATGAAAATCGGCTGAGTACGGCGGAGATCAGCGAGCTCTTCAATGTGATCCGACAAGTAAGGGAGGGGAAAGGATACTACTCTTTCCAAGCTCGCTCGGGGGGCAAATTCTTGGGCGACCTCCCCAATAAAATCTGGGACTGGAAAGAGCAGTTCTTCTTTATTGGGGGAGACTGACGAGCTTCTAATGGTCGGGGAGGGCGCATCCCTACTCCCGAGACTTACGGGGAGGCGAGCTGTAGGTGGCATTCCTTAGCGTGTTTGCGTGGGATTAGATTACTAACCTAATCTATCTTTTTGCAGGTTTGAAGCGCAACAAGTTGAGCCGCGGGAAGCCGGAGATTTCAATTGGCTTCGAGTTCGTGCGGACAGTGTGTTGTTTGCGAGAAAAGAAAGATCGCGAGATCGAACATTTGTGCCAACATCACTGTCGCAGGCTCGCCGGCCTCATCACCTCACCACACCACCTCGCTGCTCAAGGTTTTAAACTTTTTCCATTATGAAGTTCCCACAGCTCGCTGCCTCATACGTCGAGTTCACCGGATTTACTTATCATTTATCGTGCAGGTGTAGGTCCCGCCGCCGAGCTCCCGCCCGTTGAAGTTCCTGAAGCCTACCACTTCTTAGCTCGGCAGCTGAGGATGGGTAAACCTCGTCTGGGAAGGAAAGGTATCCCCGCGGGAGCCATTTTAGACGCGACAAAGAAACTGGAGCTCGCCAAGGCCGCTGAAAAGACTGGGGGCTCTGGCTCTCAGAGGACCTCGGCGCCTCCCCCACAAAAGGAGAAGATCGTCGGCCCAAAGAAAGGGGTGGGTCGAGGTTCGGACCCTAAACGGGGCACCCAACCCCCTCCACTCCACCAAACGAGGCAAGCTCTCCACCGGGGAGATGGCTCGCGTGTAAGTGAAGAAGAAGCTCGCCCCGCCAAGCGAGTTAAGACTGAGGGCGGGTCCGTCGAGCATAGCGGGCAAGGGGGCTCCGGATCAACCCAAGCAGGGTCAGGGTGAGCTCTAGTTACTCTACCTTCTCAGGCGCCTCCAACTCCTCAGAGTGCGCCCCCGCCGTCTCCCTACGGGGTCCCTATTCGGGATGATACCCTTCTCGGGCTCAACCCCGATAGGTTCGGG
The DNA here is from genome assembly GCA_026898435.1 of Prunella vulgaris. Taxonomy (NCBI): domain Eukaryota; kingdom Viridiplantae; phylum Streptophyta; class Magnoliopsida; order Lamiales; family Lamiaceae; genus Prunella; species Prunella vulgaris. The sequence continues at coordinate 335,796 of JAPKLY010000078.1, read as the reverse complement.
TAAGTGGGCGACCTCTTTTGAAGTTGGAAGCCATTGTGATTTTCATGATTTTTGCTAACTGATTCGAGCATGTGCAGGTATACTCCCGCCGAGCTCCCACAGCGACCTGAATCTCTTCATACCGCAGAGCGGTGTAAGGCCCTGAGCTCATCGAGAGACCTCCCGGAGGGGTCAGCTCGCCGGATATTCACTGAGGCTCCCAAGTATCTCTCCGCCTCGGAGCTCGCCATGATAGAGAGGCAAAAGCCCACCGATAAGGCGAGGTTGGCGATGCACTATGCTTGTGCAGCAATGGCGGCGGCCCAGCTCATCACCGATGAGATCACTGCCGCGGACAGAGCTCGCCACGACACGAAGAGGGCGCTCACCAAGGTGGGTGATGAGCGGAAAAAGGCTCTTGACGAGCTCGCGAGGGCAGAAACTAAGGCGAAGGCCTCACTGGAGGCGGAGCGGCTCACCGTCAAAAAAGTTGAGAAACTCCAAGCCGCTCCTCCAGCAACAGGCCGAACTCGAGGAAGCTCGCCGGACACTTGCTACCCTGGACGAGGAGCTCGCCCTGACCCGGGTTGAGGTAGGGCTCCTTCGGGATCAGAGCCGGGGGAATTCAGAGGAGTGTCAGAAGTTACGGGAAGAGGTCGCCGCCAAAGCCCTAGAGATCACCGAGCTTAAGAGCCACTCCGATGTCGCCATCACACCTGAGGCATTGGAGCTCGCCCAGGTGGTCGCCACTGACAAGGGCTTCGTGCTATGCTTTGCTGAAGTTATCTGCTCCTTCCAATGGGCGTGGATCAATAATGATAGTGGGTGGGAAGCCCTTGTCAGTGAGTTCGAAGACTGCTTGGAGAAGTCCACGATTCCCTCCGGCACGGAGCTAAACATCGGGGACCTTGCGGGCTATGGGATCAATCTTGATGTTGCTCGTAAAAAATTCAACATTATCCAGACGAAGCAGGTCTTGACTGCCGACCTTGCCCAGGAGGTTGGGGATGCCGAGGGGGATGCTGGAGGTGAGGTCCCGCCAACGATGGAGCAGATGCAGGAGGTCTGCGGGGACGCGATGATCAACATAAACGAGCTCGACACTAGCAGACTCTCTGGGAACATCACTTCTGATGTCGAGCTTGCCATACCCATCAGCCAGGTCGCTCCTGTCCAAGAGGTCGCCGATCCCGAGGTCTAGGCCTGCTTTTCTTGCTTTCGTAGTTCTGTTTTAGTAGGTCGCCGGGTTGCGGAGCTCGCCCAGAATGAGCTCCATTTTTGTAGCTTTTGCTTTTTGTTTAAGTAGATTTAGTTCGCCGGGCACGTGCAGCTCACCCAGAAGGAGCTTTTTGTAGTTCAAAGATGGCAGCTGGTCGGCCTTTGTGGCCAGCACTGCTATTCATACTTAGGATTTTTTCAAGTATATTTTTGGCTTGAAAATCTCTTAAGTATCTTTTGAATATAAGTCGAGCATTTTTTGTCCAACTCTTTTCATTTATGTATTTGCGCTTTTACGTTATAATTTTCTAAATAGCTCGTTCTTGTTTATTTTTCTGGTACATAATTGTTCATCTTATTCTATTTTGAGAAGCGAATCGTTCGTTTTACGTCACTTACGACTACGAATTGTACCTCTGTTTTGAGAGTGCGTATTCTTCGTCTTATGCCACTTAGGGCCGCGAATCGTCCGTCTTAGACCACTTAGGGCGGCAGACTGCACTTCGATTGATTCACGTTGGGCCATCGGGTTTCATGAACCTTGCCTTAGATGTTTTTTTGTCTTTTTCGTGAATTTTTCTAACTTATGGTAGCAGGTGCTTAGCAACCCTTTGGAAAGGGTACCTTCGCGACCTTGGGCGCTTTGGCCTTTGCCTTCGAGGTATTTTGATTACAACGCTCAGGACCTTGGTCCTTGCGCATTATGGATTTTCGAGTACGTGGGCGAGCTCTCTGGAGCAGTGGGCGACCTGGTGCAGCTCGCCTGGTTGGAGAGCTGCACAGGTCCAAACACTTGGGAATGTTTCTGAATTTCTCTGACTTTGCAAATTTTTTGACTTTTTATAGCAACGTAATTTACATCGGTTGCCATCTACATTTCTGATGCAAAACCTCGACTAGTCTATTACAGGATCCTAGTCTATTGGTAGAACTTTTTCAGGTGTGCCGCGCTCCAGGTGTATGACGAAGCTTTGCCTTCTGCGTCTTCTAGATCATAAGTACTGTTTGGCCAGGCTGCGGTGACCCGGAACGGTCCTTCCCAGTTTGAACCGAATACACTTGGTGGGGTCATTAATTTCTTTTTCAACACCAGGTCTCCGACCTTGAATTTTCGGTCTCGGACCTGAGAGTTGTAATGCTTTTCAGCTCTACGCTTGTAGGTGGCGTTCTTCATTTCTGACGAAGCTCTGGTCTCTTCGATCAGATCCTTCTCTACTGCCAGGGCTTCATCATTCTTTTCTTCATCATACCCCACCACCTTCCAAGTCTTGTTCTGGACCTCAACCGGGACTACAGCTTCAGTCCCGAAGGCTAGGGCGAACGGGGTCTCCCCGGTGCTGGCCCTATAAGAAGTTCTATAAGACCATAGGATCTCCGGGAGTTCGTCTACCCAGCTTCCTTTCTTTTCCTCGAGGCGGAGCTTCAATATGTGTTTCAGAATCTTGTTCACCGCCTCGACCTGGCCGTTCGACTGAGGATGATATGGAGTTGAGTAGTGCTTCTTGATGTTCCATGAACTGCAGAAGTCCCTCAACTTCTGTCCGTCGAACTGTCTTCCGTTATCAGTGATGACCGACTGCGGGAGCCCAAATCTGCAGATCAGGTTTTTCCAAATGAAGCCGATCATCCTTTCCTGGGTTATAGTTGTGAGAGCTTCGGCCTCAGCCCACTTAGTGTAGTAGTCTACTGCTACAACAACAAACTTTACACCGCCTCTACCAGGTGAAAATGGGCCGATCAAGTCAATTCCCCATTTTTCGAAAGGCCATGGGCTGAACACCGACTTCAGCTGGTTGGCTGGGGAGTGGATGTTAGGTGCGAAAAGTTGGCATTTCCGGCACCTTCAAGTGAAGCTGATGGCATCTTTGCGAAGAGTGGGCCAGTAGTAGCCCTGCCTGATCGTCTTGTATGCCAATGCTTGCCCCCCAGCGTGACTCCCACAAATCCCTTCGTGAATTTCTTCTAACACTTTGGACCCCTACTTCCTAGTTAGACATTTGAGTAGGGGTAGAGAGAATCCACGTTTGTAGAGTTGGCCATCCAGCAGCGTATATCTGGCAGCTTGCTTTGCTAGCCGGCTAGCTTCCCAGGTGTCTACGGGGATTGTTCCGTCTGTCAAATATTTTTGGATTGGAGTGCACCAATCTTCACCATCCTTGCTATCCTTCTGCCCCCCACTCAAAGTTTGATTTACCTTGTAATCGGACGTCGAGGGGTTTTTCAGTGTGGTGATCACAACCTCCGTGAATTCGGCTTCGCAGTTGCTAGTAGCTAGCTGGGCTAGAGCATCTGCTTGTGTGTTTTCTAGCCGCGGTATCTGATTGATGTAAACCTGCGTAAACATTGATATCAGATGCACGGCTATCTTCTGATAGGTCATCATCTGCTGGTCTTTTGCCTCATATTCCCCCCGAACTTGGGATATTATTAGCTGGGAATCTCCGAAAACTTGAAGATTGGTTGCCCCCACAGCTAATGATAGCCTAAGTCCCGCTATCAATGCTTCATACTCCGCCTCGTTGTTGGTTGCTCGAAAGTCGAACCGGATTGCGGAGGTGAAGACTTGTCTGTCTGGGCTGATCAGGACCACGCCGGCGCCTGCTGCCACGCTGGTTGATGATCCGTCTACGTAGAGATGCCACGGAGCTATACGCCCCCTCGTCGGATCTTGTGGGAAAGTTAGCTCGACGATGAAGTCGGCAAGTGCTTGTCCCTTGATCGCTGTTTAGGGTGTGTAGGTTATACCGTATTGGCTGATCTCTAGTGACCATTTCAGCAGGCGTCCGGCGGTGTCTGGGCGCTGTAGTATTTGGCGTAGTGGGAACGTTGTCAGCACCTCTACCGGGTGGTCAAAGAAGTAGGGCCTCAATTTTCTAACACTCATCACCAGTGCATTAGCCAGCTTCTCTGTTGGGGTGTATCGCAACTCAGCTTCGTGTAGGACTTGGCTCACGTAGTACAGTGGTAGGTGCGTTTTCGCCTCTTCTCGGACCAGGACGGAGCTGATGGCCACCTCCGACGCGGCTAGGTATAGATACAGCTTCTCTCCAGGTATCGGTTTTGACAGGACCTGTGTATCCGCTAGGTATATTTTGATTAGAGCTGTTATACGAGCCGAGCGAATCCAAGTAGTGCCAGACTCGGCTCGGCTCGTTAAGCTTATCGAGTCGAGCCGAGCCTAGCTCGTTAAGCAAACGAGTATTTTTTTTAGCTTGGCTCGGCTCGTTTAACACTTCGAGTCGAGTCGAATCGAGCCCTTAACGAGCAGAGTCGAGCCGAGCTCACGAGCAGCTCGTTTATTTTAACAACAATAAAGCTAAAACTATCACCAATTCACCAGTATGAGTGATTTGAGATTATGAATTGTATTATTATGTAAAATATTAATATTTTATACCCTAAATTATATAATATTTATAAAATAACCTCTATTTTTTGAGCCTACCGAGCAGCTCGCGAGCCTACTGAGTCGAGTCGAGCCGAGCTCGTTAAGCAAATGAGTATTTTTTTAGGCTCGGCTCGGCTCGTTTAACATATCGAGCCGAGTAGAGTCGAGCCTTAACAAACCGAGTCGAGCAAAGCTCACGAGCGGCTCATTTATTTTAACAGCTCTAGTTTTGATGTCTTCGAAGGCTCGTTGGCATTCACTTGTCCAGACAAAGTGGTTTTTGAGGTGGAGCTTGTTGGCTTTGGCCGCCTGTTTGCCTTAATTGCCTCGAAGAACGGATGATTTCGGTCGCCGGACCTGGAGATGAATCTGTTCAGGGCTGACATGCATCCAGTCAGCCTTTGAATTTTTTGGACAGAATCGGGTATACCCATCTCGATTAGGCATTGAACCTGTGTTGGGTTGACCTCAATTCCACGCTGGCTAACTAGGTGCCCCAGGAACTTTCCGGAGTGTACGCCGAAGCTGGTCTTTTTGGCGTTCAACTTCATGTTGTAGTGGCGCAGTATGTCGAAGGTCTGTTTTAGGTGGTCCAGGTGGTCCTCCTTTCTCAAACTCTTGACAACTATGTCATCCACGTACACCTCCATGGATTCGCCAATGTGTTGGTCAAACATTTTGTTCACCAATCTTTGGTAGGTGGCTCTGGCGTTGATGAGTCCGAACGGCATCCTTTCCCAGCAATACATGTTCTTGTTGGTGTAGAACGTCGTGTGTTCCTGGTCATCTGGGTGTAGAGCTATCTGGTGATAGCCTGAAAAAGCATCCATGAATGTCATCATCTCATGGCCTGCGATGCTATCCACCAGCTGGTCGATGTGAGGCAGTGGGAAGTTGTCCTTCGGGCATGCTTTGTTCAGGTCCGTAAAGTCAATGCAGAGCCTCCACGTCCCATTGTGCTTCTTCACCAGGACGGGGTTTGCAACCCACTGCGGACACAAAGCTTCCTTGATGAGCTTGTTGTCTAACAACTTCTCCACCTCAATAGTTAGAGCTGCGTACTTGTCTGGTCCATACTTCCTCCGCTTTTGGCGTACGGGTCTCCTTGTCGGATCTATGTTAAGTCTGTGACAAGCATGTTCCAACGGGATCCCCGTCATGTCTTCGTGGGACCAGGCAAACACGTCCAGGTTGGTCATTAAGAACAGCTCCATCCTCAACCGGTACGGTTCAGGTAACTCAGAACCGATGAAAAGTTCTAAGTCCCTTTCCGGGTCCACCGGGAGTGCCGTTAATTCTTCCATGGGGGTGGCTTTTCTCTTTTGACTTTTCCATCTCGGGTCGCTGATGAACTCGTCCCACTCCCCTTGTGACATCTGCGCAGGCTCGTGGCCTATGCACGGTTTGAGGTCATCGGGTTGGCTTTCAGCTTAGGCGGGCTCATCGACTGTGAGCACCTCCGGTGGTTTGTCAACTTGGGATGGTGCGGTGACTCGGGGAGTTGGGTCAACGTCCATTGGTGTTGGTTCTTGACCTCCCGCATGTCCCCCATCTTGGGCTTCATCAACCACCCCCATGGGAGCAGGTTGCTGCTCCTGCGCACGTACTAACCCCTGCACAGGTCTCAACACTTGGGTTTCATCCAAGCTCTCCATTGGTGTCGGTTGTGTGTCTTGCACAGGTCCAGTGCCTTGGTTGATTTCTGACAAATCGCCTACCTCCATCATCTCAGTTTCGACCGAGATGACGTCCAGGATGTTTCGCTCGTCTGCAGGAATCTGTACGTCCTCTTCGAGGATGTGGACCTGTGTAATAGACTTCTTGACCCGACCGTCTTTGATTTGGAGTAAACACTCTCGGGCCTTTTTCTGGTTACCTTTTATAGTTCCGTCACCTTTTGGAGTTGGGAATTTTAAACAGTAGTAGTAGGTCGAACATGCCACTTTGAATTCATTAATAAACGGGCGGCCAAGGAACCCGTTGTAGGAGGACTGCTGGTCGACAACTAGGAAATCTACGAGCCTAGTCAGTCTCCTTTCGGGATCCTCAGCCGATACAAGCTGGACGTTCAACCTGACACTACCTAGGGGGATGGTTACAGCTTCTCTGAACCCCACTATCCTAGCATTGCTAGGCTCCAAATACGACTCAAAATCACCTAAGGCATCTAAGGTGGATTTGAAGAGAATATTGGTGAACGCGCCGGTGTCCACAAGTAGCCTGTGAACTCGGACATTCATGATGTTGGCGGTTATCACCAACGAGTCGTTGTGGGGCATCACTACCCCCTCCAGGTCCGCTGAGGAAAATGTCAGCTCATCAGTAAGCTGTGAGAAGGATCTGGGGCCGGAGCTGCCCTCCTGAACTTGGTTTATGGCCCGGATCTCGGCCTTCCTCTTCCTCTTGGATATGGAGATTCCCCCATCCTGGAGACCTCCGGCAGCTCCTATCTCCTCCTCGAGAACTAAGAGTTCCCGGGTGGGCTCCATGTTTTGCTGAGGTTGGGGAGGTGCCCTCCGTCTGTTATGGGGACCAGGTTGGTCCGCTTCCTCCTCCTCATCATTCGAGGTAGCCCTCCTCTCGAACCTTGGCCTCTTAGCTGGGGCTTTCTTCACAAACTCGGCCAGCTTCCCGTCCTCGTAAAATTTCTAGAGTTGCTTGAGGAGGTCTCGGCATTCGCTGGTGAAGTGGCCGATGGCCTGATGATAGGCACATAATTTGTTGGGGTTGAGCTTTGTGCGGTCCGTGCGGATCCGCCTCGGCTCCTCCAGCATGGCCTTGGCTTTGACGGCAGTGAAGACGTGGTCAACGGAGATAGTGAGGACCTGGTTGAGCTTTTCTTTGAGCTTATCTCCCTCGCCAAAGGCTTTTAAGTTCCGGGGAGCTTTGTAGGTGCCCCCGGACTTCTTCCCGTAGGGCTTCCTTTCTTCGTGGGCACCAACTTCTTTCAGTAGTGCCTCCTGCATAGCCACGAACACCCCTGCCTTGTGACGGAATTCACTGTAAGAGTTGGGACATGCGAGGTGCATCTCCTTCCAGAGGTCGGTGCCCTTCCTGAGTCCGGCCATCGCTGCGACGACCTTGGTGTCCTCACTTATCGGCTCGCCTTCCAGCAGGATTTTGTCGAACCTTTTCAGGTACTGCTGGTCGGTCTCGTTCTCGCCTTGATGGATGTTGGCGAGTCGGTGCTTCTGGGTAAGGTAGGATCCGAACCCAGAGAAGTGGGCCAGGAACTCCCTCGAGAGTTGGCCAAATGAGCAGATTGACCCCGGGGCGAGTGAAGAGAACCAGCGGTGAGCTCGGTCCCCCAGGGTCAGCGGGAAGTTCCGGCACTGGGTGGAGTTGGTGGCGCCAACCGAAATCATGAAGTCCGCGTACTTGGCCAGGTGGACTTTCGGGTCAGATTCGCCCTCGTACGCGGACATCACCGGGAACTGGATTTTCTTCTGCACTGGTGCACGGAGGATGGCAGGTGCCAATGGAGATGTGGGGAGAGTCGTGGCGTCAGGTCCGCCAGACTTGGCTGCTACTTGAGCTTGTAGCATTTCGACGGCCTTTTTCAGTGAGGCCAGCTCGTCATCACGGGTCACCTCCGGCGGAGGTTGCTCAAAGGTCGTGCGTCTTGAGGACGCACGTCCCCGAGGTGCCTCACTCTGGGGTGACCTCTCAGTGGCGGGCTGGAATTGACGTCCGCCGTGGGGGCGTAGCCGGTCAGTGGCGGGCCTCCTCAGTCTTTCGTGGGCTGATCTGCGTGGCTGCTGGTCGGAGTCCCCGTGGGACGCAGCTGGGGCCGCCGTCTACTCATTTTCCCCGTATCTCGGGCCCAGACGGCCTTGGAGGACTTCCCTCCTCTGTGATTGGTGGGTGCCAGATGCCCCGGTGTAGGCCGACTCCCTTCCAGTGTAAGGAGCGGGATCCTCCTCCACCATCTTGGCCTTGTCGGTCCTCTCCCTGCGCTGGCAAGCTTGTGCCGAGCTCGCCTCCTGTGCGGTGGGGAGTATGCTGTAGTCTCCCCGGGTCTGGGTGCCCTGGGTGGGCCTGGTCTGCTCCCGGGCTTCGGCAGCAGGAGCTCGCCTGGGTACCAGGGCGAGCTCGTCCTGCTGCCTTTGCTGCAACCTCTGTAAGGTCGCGATGGTGCATTGGAGCTCGTCGGGGTTGCTGGCCAGGTCCCTCAGGGCGGGGGCCAAGTCTTCTTGGGTCACCGCAACTCGCGGAGGTCGCGGAGCTGCGGTGCTCTTCTGGGGAGGTGGTTGTGAGGTCTCCACCACCTGGCGTGAGATCTCCACCTCGGCCTGGTTCTGGTCACCTCCTTTGGACCTTCCCGCAGCTGCGGAGGCCTGTCCTTTGGCGGCTCGAGTGTTAGCCATTTTTGGATTTCGGAGGGGGTAGCTCGCTGCAGGTCGCCAAGGTGGAGAGAGGTCGTCCAGCTTGGGTGGAGCTACGTAAGTTTTCGTCTAGCCTCGCGTTTGATGAATTATCTGTGGTCTGGTTTATTCGTGTACACGCGTGCGTTTGAAAACTTTTTCCGGACAAATTTTGTAAATCCGAAAATCTGGACTTTTACCCGGAAATCTGGGTTTTTGTTTGAAGGAATGAATATGTATGTGTATCTTCAAGTGTTCTTGAGTTTTATGAAGAACACCTTCAAATCTTCAAACAAACCCTAACTTTTTGTTCTTTTAATTTTTCAGACTCGAACCCTTCCTCTAGCGCCAAATTGTTGATAGAATTTCTTAGTCGTGTTCGTTTATGTGGCTTTATAACGGATTAATTCTACCAAACAATGAACTTATGATTTTATATTCTTGGAGAGATAATATATATATAGAGAGAGAGGGTGCTTAGAGAGAGAAAGTGTAATGTAGGGAATGTATTAGAATTGTGTGAATAGTACAAGAGAGGTCTTATTTATAGGTGTGCGAGTGTGAGACGGCACCTTACGAGCCTATATGGCTTCCGGTGTTGACGGGGGTTTCTTACCCTCGTCTTGGTCTCTCACACTGCTCCCTATGTCTTGTCTCGTCCTACTACTATGCCTTAGACTAGATGAGCCTCACTAAAAACCTCGCCGTAAACCACCCTTGTGGATAAATCGGACGGAGGAAAAAAGAGCGCACCATCGGGGTCTTATAGGCTATCATGCGAGCTCATAGGCGAACTCAGAGGTGAGCACCCGAGCGAGCTCAGAGATGAACACCCAGGCGAGCTCCTACGCCTTGGTGCCCGGAGGTGCGCTTGGCACTCTGGCGACCTCCTAGGTGATATTTTGATTCTCTGATTTGCCTCGAGTAGTTCGCCCATCAACAATTGTTATTAGATAAAAATTTATACGAATTCAAGTTTATCATGAATTTAATTTTATTAATTATCATTATTATATATAATATTAATTTTTATTTTTATAATAATAATATTATATATGAATACAGTGATACGAATTTATGTGAACTCGAGTTCACAAGAGACCTACTTCTCTTATTATATATTGATATATTTATTTTTAGATCACTTTTTGAACAAATATTATATAAAACTTATACTACAAAATGTATTTTTTGATATAGTTAATTATATTCACTGATGACATATACATTTTTCATTTTGATATCAGTAGGTATGTACATATTATCAATAATTACATCTTGTGGCATAATTATTCATACTATGAACAAATTTGACAAGAGTACTACTCTTTTTACAAAATTTCATCTCACTACTCCTTTTACAGAATTACATCTCAATCATATCAATTTTATCTTTCAAATCAAATATATATTTTATTTATCTCTTCCCTTCACTTTATATTATACACCACTAAATTAAATTAAAGTTATATAAGAAATGGGTTTTATGTGGTTGATTGAATTGCATTTGTACCGTATAAATAGATATATCTAAATATTTATTAAGATTATGCATGATAAATAATATTTACAAAATTCAAATAACAATACTACGCAATTATATTCACAAAATTCAATACAATTATATTAATCTTATCTTTCAAATCAATTATATATTTTTATTTATTTCTCACTTTTACTTTATATTATACACCACTAAATTAAATTAGAGTAGATTTAAAATGAAAATGATTCATAATAAGTTTATTATGAAACAATTTTAAAATATTATAAATTTGATCAGGAATATTAAAATGCTCACCAGGAGTATAAAAAATTAGCAATTGCAATAAAATATCATTGACCCAAATTTTATATTTCGGATCAAATATTTAATACTTTAAAATTGTTTTATAACAAACTTATCATGAACTATTTTCATATAATGCTTTGTCATAAAATTAATTGATTTATTATTACATTTTGATTACCCCTTAAGAGCTAATTAACAAATTAGTTTATTATTTTTTAGTATTTATAATTTGGTGTATTT
>JAPKLY010000078.1:309264-319815 GCA_026898435.1 Prunella vulgaris | reverse complement strand
AATATACTTCAATAGCAATAGGGCCCAAAATCCAACGTTTCTGGAATATTTTGTGACAGTGAGCATTGATGAAGCTCAAAGTCGATCAGAATCTACAGAGGTAAACATTTTTTTTTTGCTATTCGTTTTCCCAAACTCAAAATAAAAATAAGAAGTTATTTTTTTAATTGATTAAGCACGATGCTTTGTGTGTGTGTGTGGGGGGGTGGGGGTGGGGGGGTGTTGTGATCTTTGTGGAATTTGTGCTCTGTTTTGTGTGATGTGTCTTTTGTTATTGTGCTTTGTGTATATCTGTGGGATTTTGTGATGTTTGTGTGTGCGAAATGTGCGTGGATTTTGTGCTCTTTTTGTGTGGTTATTCAATTCTATTTTTTTTACTTCTCAATCAAAAAAATATTTTGGTGTTTGAATACTATATATGGCCAAAAAAAGCATTTTTTAAAATTAATTTGATTAAAAAATAATCTCACTTTTTTATACTTGTTGGCCGAAATAATATTGTGTTTGTGAGTGTTGTGTTTTTGTGTTTAGATTGTGTGTACATTTTTTTTATGTGGTGTATGTTTGCAAAGATCATCTTCAATTTTGTACTATACATTAATGCAGTCCTCTCGGCTCTTCCAGTGTATTTTTTCTCTACTTACCGAGCTCCAAAAAACACCTTGAAAGAGATTGTGAAATTGCAAAGAAAGTTTCTATGGGGTGGGTGTGTGAATGAGAATAAGATTTCGTGGATCAAATGGAAAACTGTTTGTAATCCAAAATCTCGGGGGGTCTTGGGATCAAGGATTTGGAATGCTTTAACAAAGCTTTGTTAGGGAAGTGGGTGTGGAGGTTCTACAATGAGAGAGAGAGGTTGTGGGCTAGAGTGATTCTTTCTAGATGGGGTCTATCGTGGGGGATTAGTATGAGTGGAGGAGCACGGGGAGAGGGATTAAACCTTCAGGGTGGTGGGGAGAAGTTCTCAAAGCTGTGGGAGATAAAAATAATGGATGGTTTTTCAAAAACCTGGGGAAAGAGGTGGGGGAGGGGAGTGACACTCTTTTTTGGGAGGAAGCTTGGGCGGGTAGTGTTCCTTTAAAATTTATTTTTCCTAGACTCTATAGATTGAGTGTTAATAAGAATGTTAGGGTGAGCGAGGTAGGAGAGTGGAGAAACGGGGAATGGGTTTGGTTATGGGAGTGGAGGAGGGAACTTTTCGATAGAGAGAATATTTTACTTAATGAGCTTATTGTTTTAATCAACAGGTATAAGTTACGACAGGGTATCAGAGATAAATGGAGATGGGGATCATCTTTGAAGGATGATTATTCAGCAAAAAAGGCTTATGAAGTTCTGTGTATGGAGAATATCCTTGAAGGCGATGAAAAAGAGGAGTTCAAACTGATTTGGAGCAATTTTGCACCTCCGAATGTCAAGATTCATGCGTGGAGAGTCCTTTGGAATCGGATCCCAACATCGCTCAATCTACTAAACCGCAATGCTCTTCCTACTCAAGCCAATACTTGCTGTGTTTTCTGCAATAGTTCGATTGAATCGGTAAACCATGTTCTCTTTGAATGTTTTGTTTCTTATAATTTCTGGATGAGATGCATTGAGTGGTTGGGACATAGAGCTGCTTTACCATCCGACCCAGGGACAAACCTACTTTTCTTTAGTAGGCTGATCAAAGGGAAAGATGGGAAGAAACTAGCGGTTTGTGTGTGGTTGTGTGCGGTGTGGCTGTTGTGGAAGAAGAGAAATGTCATCTTGTTTCGCCAAGATTCAATGTTCAACAGCTTGGATCTTTTAAATGAGCTCAAAGCGCGTATCTGGAGTTGGTTTGCTGCAAAAGGGTATAAGGAGTTTCCAGGTTCTTTCAAGGAGTGGGCTGTGAACCCTTATATGTTTCAAAAGTAATTGTTTAGTATTTTATAGACTTGGTGTTCATTGCATAATTATTTCAATTGGGTATGCTGAAACTTTGTATTTGTGACAAGGGTATTTCTTATACCTTTTGAGTAATAATATCTTTTTTTCCGATAAAAAAAAAAACATTAGGGTGGAGATAGCAAACATCCTCTAACACTGCATGTCTGCACCCACTTTTATGCTATGCCAACGTGAATAGTGTCGCGTTGATCCCATTGCGCACTGTTCACAGTGCCAACGGTTTTTTTTATTTATTTAAATTATACTTTATACATTTTTAAGTTTAAATTGTGATACTTTTAGGTTTAAATTATGACACTTTTAAATTTAACAATTAAATTATAATATTTTTAGGATGAATGATTAATTAATTGTAATATTCTTAAATTGAACAATTAAATTGTAATATTTTGTAGTTGAATAATTAAATATAATTTTTGTTTAAATCATAAATAATTTATTACAACAGTTTAAATTATAATTATTTTGTGTGCATTTTTTGTGATGTGTTTATTTATGTTTTCTATTATGTATGATTTTATAATTGTTTTATGAAATTTAATTTAATATGTATGATTGTATCATGTTATTAAATTTAATTTTATTCTATAATTTTTATTTTAAAATTAATAAATAATTTGCATTATTTGAAAATTAATAGTATAAAATAATAATAAATTTATGTAATTATTAAGTTTAAATTAATATAAAAAATATAATAAAAATAAGAAATTATATTTAGTGCATAATGTAGCGCGAACTGTTGGAGATGAATTACAAATTCTGCGCTAGAGTAACACAAACTCTGCGCTACTCTAGCGCCAATCTCGTTGGAGTTGCTCTAAGTGTTTTGATTTATTGTTAGTGTTTGATTGTGTGAGTGCATGTTGTGTGTATCGGTATGTGTGTTCTTTATGTGCGTGTGTGTTGGTGTGTTTGTGCAAATTGGACAAATTTTATTGTTATTTTTTAGTTTGATGATTGATATTTAATTTTTTTTTTAAGGGCACAAGTATGATAATTTTGAGTTCTTTGATTGATTAAAGAGTTCAAGTTTTTTTAGCGAAAATGAGAGTGAAGAATTGATGATTGAAAGCAATGCAAAATATAATTTTTTTGCTTAGATATTTGCTCAATATTTTTGCATAAACATTTTTACATTGTAAATTTTTCTACAAATGTTTGCACAATATTTTTGCACAGATGTTCAAATATTAGGCATGCGTAAATTTTTTTAATTTTTTATTGAGACGTATAAAATTGTAATCTTGATAGAAAAATTGAATAGTACAAATTTACAAGTTGAAAATGAGACACAATTAATCAAAAAAATTATTAGTAATATTGATTTTGATCATATTTTAAATAAATATTACAGTAAATGACAATTTAATTATACATTTCACGTAAATGAGTTTGGTTGATTTGATTTCTCAAAACCAAATTGATATGAATGAGAAATTAAGACAAATTTATTTAATTGGAAGTTTTGAATTTATTTTATCGAAATAGGGAAAGATGTGATGGAGTTATGAAATTAAAACTAGCAGTATTCTAAATACCGACTGATGAGGTGGAATCACAATAATGTACAGATTGTCTCGATACTCACCCCAGTCGGTAATACTACCACGGACTAAAGGGGACACTTCATGTGGGCAGCGGCCAGGATAGGAAGGATTCTTTTTTCTTGATTTTATTTCAATTTGAGAGAGAGAGAAGAGAGAGAAGAGAGAAAGAGAGAGAGAAGTTTTTTCTCTGTGGCAATTGTATGTGTATCATTAATATATTTTTTGTCGGTTAGAAATAATTAATGGAGAAAGAAAAATACCCCTTTTGTGCTGAATTTGTGGGGAGTGAAATTTTCATAATTTCACACATATTTCTAAAATTTGGGTACCCATATTCTTAATTTTCCGGCGAAGATCGGGGGTGATATTTCAATCACTTCCTTTTCTGAAAAATTCTGTTAGAGGCATTGTCATATGACAAATTTTACCACAAAGAGAAAAGAATTGGAAGGGGGTTTTGAATAGACGGATGAGAAAGAATTGGGATATATATGTAAATGGTAGGTGTAATTGTAATGTTGGCACTTGGCAGCTTGGGAAGGCCATGTGAGAAGTTTAATGTAACGCCTCCCAATAAAAAAGAATCTGATGCTGTGCATGTACGGAGAGTCGGAGGCCATCTCACCAGTCGACACTCAGGGTGACTATTGATGTAATTTTCGTAAACGCGATTATATGGCTATAATAATATCGATTACATCAACAATATGCTGAAATTGATGTATTTGGGAGGTTTTATAAGTAAGCAGGTAGGTCGTTTATGTAAGCATGTCGTTCGAGCAGAACTTCGTTATGGAAAAAATTTCATATCCTTTATTCGAATGAATTCAGTTACATTATATAGGAAATACAAGTTGTTGGATAGTCACCAGCTTGCTTCATCATAAGCTGATGATCAGCAGCCTGCTTCACTAGAAGCTGCTAAATAGCTACCTACTTCACTATAAACTGCTGACTCGTCACCAACTTGATTCATTAATAACTGGTGTCTCGTCAGAGCGTTCTTCGATCTGGTTCTTTCCTCGTGCTCAATCAATTATCTTGGACACGTCAATCTGGACTTGATTAATTACTTTCTTAAGCACACACATCGATTATTTCATTAACAGTGACGACTGGTTTTAAATTCATAAGCACACCATTTTTCTCTCTATTTTCATTATTTTATTTAGAAAGATCACTAAATTAATAAATTTACCAGAAATTAATGTCATTTAATATGTGGATAAATATATTAATGAATGTATTTATTATGGTAATAATAAATAGTTGTCTCTTTAAATTAAAGAAAATAACTATTGGTGAATAGTTCTATTATAAAGGTTGTGACTTTTAAAAAAATAGAATGGTGAAGAGTTACACATATTACCCGCAAGACTGTAACTCTTAGAAATCTATAAATAGATCTCTCCCACATTATCTTTCACACACTTTAAATGAATTTAACAATTCAATTGAAATCAATATTTTCATTCAATGATGTCTAGTGCATGCATACTAGAAATATAGTGTTGTATTAGAGTCAAGTTTGAAAGTTCCAGATACTCATTTGTAGAGCTAACAATTTTGGCTCGGCCTACCCGATATTAGGGCTGGGCTAAGCTCAATTTTATAATCCTCATTAGAAAATAGCCTGGCCCGGCCCGTGGATATGCCTTGGCTCTATGAGCCCGTTTACATGTAAAAGATGGTACTTTTGACCCGACCTACCCGACATTTAGGGTTGTCTGGGATACCTTTTTATAGGTCCGTTAGAAAATGAATTGGCCCGACCTGTGAATATGCTTTGACCCGACCCGTTTGCCACCTCTACTCATTTACGATTCACCGATAGCTTTCATTTCGTAGAGCAATGGGCGGAAAGCTCTAAAGTCGTTGTATATTGGGGACGATTGTCATGTTCCGTATTGCATCTGTGTAAGGGGCAATAACATTTTACAGGGAGTGAGTCTAACTCGTGCCTCGATTTTTCCGTGCCAGTTTACGTAAGACATTTTCGTCTATACACACCATTATTGTTTAATTTTCCAACAAAAATATACTAATAATTAGTAAATATAAATTTTGATATGAAAAATAATTGAAGGGATTTAATAAAATTGTGTACAAATTATACTCCATCTGTCCCACTATAAGTTTCTCATTTTGTTATCTTCGTATGTCCCAATATATGTTTCTCATTTGTTTTTTTACTTTATTGGAAATTACTAGTCAATTTATTATTATTATTTTCATTACTTTTTTACACTATTTCTATTTATTTTTCATTTTTCTCCATCACATCTCCTCACTGCATCAATATTTTTATATTTTTTTATTCTTTATACAAAAAATAATGAGTAACATATAGTGAAACGAAAAAAATATTAATTATTGCACATATTAGATAAAAAATATTGTTCACAACCTCCCCCAATCAAATGTCAACTGCATGCAACCAAAAGAATGTGGAGGTCCACATAATGAACTAATTTTTTAATATTGGGTTATATTGGCACCAATTTAGAATATAAGGCCACTACTAACACTAATATGTTATTGATCCTAAAATTAATATAAAAATGAGATTTATGTGTTTGATTGAATTGTATTTATACTGCATAAATAGATACACTCGAAAAAAAAAATCAAATCTAAATTTTTTTGATTTCTTCATAACCCTCTCATTCTATATTACTTCTTCACAGTGAGGGAGAGGGTTTGGGGTTGGGGCAGCCATGAATAGGAGCTGCTTAAGTGAGTGGAGACAGACATTACTAATCAATAATAGTTGTACAGAAGTTGTGAAGGATGTCCCACTCTAAAAAATATGGGTATAAAAATGGTGATTTCTTTTTAAGAAAACATGGATAACCTATACATACATATATAGATACATACATGAAGGGGCCTCCCGTTACTAAATCATTCTGGTCAACATCGTAATTCCTTGGACGTGAACTGTTAAAGAAACTTGAATCAAAATCACGATTTATGCTCAGACGTGAATTAGGTTCATGATTTTGTTTAAATTGAAAAACTCTTGCATTTCACTCTGTAGTTTTTTTTTTTTTTTTTTTTATGATTGGATTTTTTTTTTATTAAAATAGAATAAACACTTACTAACATAAGAGATGCACAAAAGCCATTTTATACAAAATATATATAGTCCCTGAAGAACTTTTTTAAAACTCTAGGATTCTCAAATCAAGTGATAATAGAAGAATTACACGCAATCTTATTTTTAGCTAAACTCCAACTCCATTCTCTTCCTTTCACTTTATCCATGAACTTCTCCGTATTTATCATTAAGCCATAAAAAAATATGTTTATCCCTTACTTTTCACAATACTCAGATCACACACTCCCATATAGCAACCGGAATCTCTTTCCCTTTTTTTCTCTCGAAACAACCCCAATAAAATTAAAAAGTGGTCAATTATGTAATAATGCAAAGTCATATGTGACTTAAGCCAATGAAGACAAGTTGTCCAAATCTTTGAAGCAATGCCACATTTGATAAAAAAATAATATACTAATTCTTCCTCCCCACAATAAGTTGTACAAGCAATATCAACTCAATTAGGAAATGCATTTCTCCTAGTCAGATTCGCTTTTGTTGGTAGTCGATCACAGAAATATCCGTAGTTCTTATTTGCAACAAATACTCTTATGTGTTTTTATTTGTGATTATCTCTATAAATTAATATTATAATATAAAAAATTATGATGTCAGTTACTTCATATAATAATAACAATAAATTAAATGCATATAATAGTATTTTCATATTTTAAATAAATTTTACTTGAGAGTAACACAATTTTTCGATCATTTGAACTATGGACTGTGAGCTATTATTGCCATGATTATTTTTTTTAAATACATATAATTTTCCGAACACAAATTACTCATTAATTCAAATTATCACATATATAAATTTACGTACACGCTGAGAAAGTGAGATATTTTATGCATCATGTAAAATCTTGCACTCCCATCTACTATTTAAGAAACAATATCATTCACACCCAACACTTAATTGAGGTTATAATTTGATTACATCCAATAACAAATTAGTACTATCTACTTGTGACGGTCATTAAAGTCAAACTTTTAATATTTAATTTTGGATATTCATTACTTCTAATTGCACACTAAACATTAATTTATATTAAATTATTATTTCTGATATTGTAATCCATCCACGTGTTTATCCAAATCCTCTGCCGTTTGATACGACTGGATTTTGAAAATTGTAACCAGCCTGCAGTGCAAGGATGTTGAAAATTAAATAAAATTATAACTAATTAATGCTTAATTTGGTCTAAAGAAACATGATTAACTAATAGTCTAATACCCACATATATATAATTAATTAGAATAAGTTTATTGTGAACTTGAGTCCACATGAACTCTATCACCATTATGTGTAATTAGTATTACTATCATTCATATATATTATTGTTATTATAAAAATATACTTGATTTTTAACAACGATAGGCAATATACATAACCGTGATAGTTGATAAATCCGAGTCACCGTGAATTCAGATTCACAAAAATTTTTGTCATATAATTAATCTTACACCACCAAGTCTAGCATATATCCGTCTACTTGTGAAGTTTTAATTATATTAATTTGCACATTTTAATTGTATTAATACACAAGTTCCATTTCATATTTAGCATTTACAATTAAGTTATATCAACATAAAATTATATTTAATTTGCACAATACAATTGAATTTTTTTTAGACCGATTATCAATCCTAATATTTGGTATATAAATATGATAATGATACAGAGTCAGTAGTGACACCCAGCCGTCATATTATTTGATTATAGTAATGATTTTCCATAAACTACCGTTAATATGGTTGATTTAGCCAGTGGATTTATATAAGACCTTTGAATCGAAAATTCAATTGGCGCATAATAGTTGCTGCTAATGAACGTGTTATTTAATACGAATAAAGTATGTACAATTATTTTTTGTTTGCCTTTCATTTTTGACCAGTTATTTCCTTTACTTTCAACTCTATCTCGTTAGGTAAATGAACCTTGCATCAGTTATATATGAAATTTTTATTTATAAATAATTTTTTTAAATATAATTTATATTCAACCATATAACATTTTTACGACTTTACAATCTATAAGAGACTTACGAAATTATATTGGATGTAAAAAAAAAGTATTATAAATTTCAAAACAACTCTTTAAAATAATTTTCTTAGTTTCATTTTCGACAAACATTCAACGTAGATACACATCAAAATCTTCAAATTATTGTAATTGATGACTCTCGAAATAATCGCATATATACAACGTTTGGTATAATTGTAAGAAATTGAAAGAAAATAGAATGAAAGTCATAGTTCTCAAACAGCTGCTGAACTATGGTAGATTATTTAATTTTTAGGAATCAAAATCATAGTAGAGTCATTCCAAACACACACTATGATTTTAATTATTATTATTCACTTTCTAAAGTACTCAACCAAACATCACCTTAAGAATATGTGAATATTAGGGAACAATTAATTGCCACTAACATTTGAACATAAATTAATTCTGATTATGTCTTTACCTTCCAAAATTAGTTTCTTATTTGACCAATCTAATTTGGTACACAGTTCTTTTGAATGATGAAATTTTATTTAGCACACATAATTAGAGTCTCAACCTCTAAATTCAGCACATAGCTAGAGACACTTTAAATTTTTCTAGAACTCTAGCATATGTAAATTTGTTAGTTAATCAACATTGGTAAGAGATCTTACACACATTGTCAAAACTCAAATATATTCTTATCTCGTGGTGATTCATTTTAATTATGTAATCATTGATAAAAATGACGGCTTTAAGAATAAATGCATGTATGATTTTATCTTTCAAATAATTCAAATCTTCCACAATGTTCTTCAAGAATAGCTTTGTACAATTGCAGAACATTTTTCATTTGTATATAGAAGGCATATTTGGCGGAAGAAAATTTAATCTGGAAATAGTCAAAAATAGCGAGTGCATAGTATGCACTCGCGTGCACAGCAGTCATACTCTTGTTAAAATATAAATGGATTCTTTTTACCTCTTTCTGTTTTCAATTTGAAAATTTCTTCTAAGACGCGCGCATTCCCACAATTTCATCTGGATACTCGTACATATTAATTTTTTAAGATTTATAATACATAATACTGAAATATATACATATTTTAAATAATTATAATCTAATATTGTATGCGTGAATATACTTTTTAATTAAATAACTAATCTTATTTTTTGTCTTGGACTTAGGTTCAAAATCCTAAATATTAGTATCAATTTCTAGATATTAGAAAGGTTTGTGATCCAATTTCAATTGTGCTCCACAAATAAACTGATGAATATGGTAATTACAAAATGGTGTTACATATTCAATGTATATTTTATAATTATAAAGATATATTCCTACATGTAAACCGATATTTTAGCAGGTATATATATATATATATATATATATATTATTGCCATATCACGCAAATTTATTTTAATCCTATTATTATTATTATTATTATTAGGGTGACTTACATCTATATTTACAAATAGGTGTTGTGCAGAAAAAAAATATGCTTTTGTGCAAATATTTTGAACCTATTTGTAAATATTGTGAATTTCTTGAACCTACATGTAAATCATCCTTATTATTATTACTCCCTCCGCCCAGTTCTTTTTTTTTTTCCTAAAAGACCTGAGCACACGAATTAAGAAAAAATAGAGTATTTGAATGTGAAGTTAATTTATAAAATATAAAAAGTGTATTTTATTTACTTTAAAGAGTTAGGACATCCCAAAATAGAAAATGTGGAAAAAAGAGTTGGGCGAAGGGATTATTATTATTATTATCAGGTAAAATTACAAAATAATTCACAAAGTTAATATTATTTATAAATTAATTCTGTGCAAAAAAAAATACTTATTTACAGAAATTGTAAACCAATTTTTAAATATAATTAATTTTTTTGAACTATATAAGTCACCATCATCATCATCATCATCATCATTATTATTATTATTATTATTATTATTATTATTATTATTATTATTAT